>CAIGQZ010000690.1:14905300-14920300 GCA_903798205.1 Danio tinwini
ATATATATATATATATATATAATTTTATTTATTTATTTTATTTTTTTGTGCTTCAAAATCTCTATGTACTTTTCCGCATTAATGGTGCCATCACAGAAGTGCAAGTTACCACTGACACACAACCCCATACCATGACAAACCTTGGCTTTTGGACTTATTGCTGGTAAAAGTCTGGATTATTTTTATTTTACCTTTTATTCTTTGGTCCAGAGCACATAGTGTATATTTCTCCCCCCAAAATACCTAAAATACTGATTAATCTGACCACAGCACACATTTTCATTATGTGATGGTCCATCCCAGATGCCTTAGAGCCCAAGTGTTCACCACTTCTGGACACTGTTAACAAAGGGCTTCCTTTTGGCACAGTACAGTTTTAAATGGCAATTGTAGATTTAACTACATATTGTGGTACTTGACAAAGGTTTACCAAAGTAGTCTTGAGCCCATGTGGTGATATCGCTTATAGATAAATGAGAATTCTTGATGCAGTGCCACCTGAGGAGATCACGATTGCTCAGCTTAGGCTTGCGCACTTGTTTTTAATGTCTTGAAATGCTTTCAGATCTTTTAATTATGTTATGCACTATTGAAGGTGAAATATCCAAATGTCTTCCTATCTTTCTTTGAAGAACATTGTTTTTAAACATTTTAATAATTTTCTACATATGTGTTGGTAAACCTGTTTTATATCACATTATTATTTAACCCATTCACCTGATTACTAGCCCTAAATTGCTCCCGTCTTAACTTATTTTTTTGGAATGAGTTGAAGGTCCTAATGACAGAAAAAAAAATTATATTTAAATTCTAAAACATGAACTATATTATGTTCATATTGTCTGCAATGAAATATGTAAAAAAAAAAAAAAAAAATGGAAATCTTTTTTTTTTTTTTTTTTTTTTGCATTTTTCATACTGTCCCAGCCTTTTCTTATTTGGGGTTGTACTACTACTACTACTACTACTACTACTACTACTACTACTACTACTACTAATAATAATAATAATAATAATAATAATAACTATAATTATAATAGTTTGTATATAATATGTAGACACTGAACCCAAAACTATGCACATGCAACTTAAATTCTCAATTAAAAGTGAAATATATATATATATATATATATGAAAAATTCAAACAGTCTTCTTAATATTAAATAATATAGTTAAACACAACCTAGTTTATCACTTTTTTAATACAGATGAAGAAAACATAGAACATATATTTTACACTAAACAAAAATATAAAAGCAACACTTTGTTGTTGCTCCGATCATGAGCTTTTCACGAGATGAAATCAGAGATCTAAAACCTTTTCTATGTACACAAAAAGCTTATTGATCTTGAATATTGTTCCCACTTGTGTCTAATTCATGATTATTACACAGGTACGCCTTAGGCTGCCCACAATAATTGACCACTCTAAAATGTGCAATTTTATTGTATTGGTAGGGTCAGAAAATCAGTCTGTATCTGGTGTGTGATTTGCCTCAGGCAGTGCAACAAATCTCCTTCACATAGGGCCTGTTTACACTTGGTCACTTTTTTTTCTGATTGGATCGCAATCCGATTTGTGAAAACGGTTCCACTAGCTGGTGTTTTAAAATAACCTTCGTATAAAAGGAAAAAAAAAGTACCTCATAAAGGTGTCTGAAAATGAAACACTATCATATAAAAAGTACAAACCATTTTAAACACATTCTTGTATAATGCACTTACACTCTGACATATCTAACAACATTAAAAACATATAAAATATTCTTGGCCTTCACATTCATAATATGCTGTTCTCTGCACTCAGATGACATGGATTTCTATGGTAACCTGCATGTGACACTGTTGCAAAATCTACAAGCACTCAAGAAACAATAAATTAGCCTGCCAGAACCCAAAAGGTCCACAGAATGCAGAATACACTGCACATTGGTGAAACACCACAATTGTAATTAGTAATAAGAGCATTAGTAATAGAGCATGAGTCCTTTGTGTTCACAGAAGACACAGCATAACTTAAAAAAAAAAACATTAATGCAACAAAGGGTGGGGTGGGGGTGGAGTTATTTAAAGAAATAAACATGGTAATTAACACATTCTGAACGCAGAAGTCCCTAACATATACTGTATACTTTGCTGAGAACTGCACCCTTGACCTAACATCAATGAATCACCTCAAAGCATGCCTGCCTTAGTGCCTGAGTATGTGATGAATTGCGTTGATAGCATTCATTTGCAGTTGGTGTATGAAATGAAGCCTTTCTGAGAGCAATACCTACATTCTGAGATTCCATGAAGCAGAACTATTGTGTGTATAATTAATCATGGTGCAGATATACTGCAGACACCAAAAGAAGTAACCATGGAAACCTGGTGACAAAGCAGTGTGTGGATAGTATAGGCTGCTGGCTGTGGGATGCTTTTTTTCCTGTGTAACTTGGAAGACATGTCTGGGTCTAGATTTGAATACCTGCTATACTATCCTGGCTGCATTGTGAAGTGCATCCATTTTACAGCTGTTGTTGCTACTATACTTTTAAGTCTTTTGACCCATGTTATGTTAGTGAATTGGTTGGCTCCAAAACTTAGGCAGCTGACTCAATGCCTCAATGTCCTATCATGCAGTGACTTTGTGCACAAAAGCAACTCACAAAACTGATTTCAGGCAGAGGCAACATAACGATTCATTCCTGACAAACAAAATATAGAGAGCTTTGGTGATAACTAAGTGAATATTTGATTATTAAAGTCCTAACTTCCTGCTAGAAATGGCATGCAAATGGAAAAAGTTGTTTAAAAGCACACTTTTACACACAAAGGGCCCTCATACACCCGGCACAATAAAGCGCAAGACGCGTTTGGCATGATTTGTTGCTATTTTCAGACCAGCACAACAGTCATTTTCATGTTTTGCTCAACATTATTAAAATAGCAGATCCATTTGTGCCACTTTGTGGATTCATGAGTGTGCTGGTCTATAAAGGAGGTGTGTTAAGGCGCATTGTTGGCGCATTGCTATTTTGAGAACCTAAAATAGATTGTGCCATTGACCAACTGAAAGCTGGTCTAAAGCAGAGTGCATTAGTTATGCACCTGTGCAGGTCTAAATGTGCATGTGTGGGTCCAAACGCTTACCCATTGCTTAATACACACAGGATGTACAGCAACACACAAATATCTTTACATATAAAAGAAATAAAATATTGAAATATTACAAAAAACAAAATTTTCTACATAAATATAAAAAACACTATCTCCATGTCTTATTCACCTCGGGGGGCTTTTTACAGTTTATTTATGACAATTTGCATTTGTATAATGTTATTATTATTATTATGAATATTATTTATTATATGCATATTTATATTTGCTTTATTTAAAACAAGTTTAGATTTGTCCACCTGTCGGGATTTGGATACGTATGCATCACTATATGGGGCATAAGACTAGGACGTGTGTTAGGATATATATATGTCCCCTGGGAGACATTATTAGAAGACATGGCATCAGCTTTCACTGATATGCAGATGATACTCAATTATTTATCTCAACAAAACCTTATGAGATGTCTGAACTGTCTAAGCTAACTGAGTGTATTAAAGATGTTAAAGACTGGATGACCAACAATTTTCATTAACACTAATAACTACACACTATTAACCATTTATTAAGCGTTAGCAAATAGTGAATTCATTATCTGTTAAGCATTAACTCTTCATTAACAAGCATTAGTTAGCAGTTTATAACTGCAGCTACAAATGCTTTATTAATTGATTTATATCCACATTTATAATGTGCTTAATAACTGTATTTTCATACTCTGTTAATGATTTATTTTTCATTACTAAATTAAGTATTGCATTATTAACAAATTCAGAATGAGTTAGTAAATGATTAATAAACTATTGAAATCAACGTTTATATATTGTATTATTCAGGCATATAGTAATGGTTACTATGTATGTTAATAAATGCTTTATTAACTCATCTGCATGCAGTTTTTTGATCTAATCTAAAGCGAGGACTATTTATGCTTTATAAATACCTTATAAATGACATATAAAGGTTTAGTATCAAATAAATAATAATCTTTGCAATCTAAAATTTCTATAAAGTTTAAACATTGCTGAATAACAGGAGTGTCAAAATACTACATAAAATTGGATAAAACAACAACAATATAATAATTAAACGATATAATACGATGAAATGTTTGAACTGTACAGTAATTTTATTTTAGATAAGGTTGCAAAGATTTGCTTTTCATTTTATATAGTTTCATTTGCGTATCATTAAACGAATATAAATTAATAATGTCATTTATGTTCTTTTTTCCTGTTTAGAATTTAACTGAGCCTTATCTTGTCATTTATAAGGGATTTATAAAGCATAAATAGTCCTCACTTTAGATTAGGTCACAAAACTGCATGAAGTTGAGTTAATAAAGCATTTATTAACATACAAATTAACTATTAGTATATGCCTGAATAATAAGAATTATAAATGTTAATTTTAATAATTTATTAATCATTTACTAACTCATTCTGAATGATCTTAAAAAAACAACCAACAATGCTTAAATAACTGGTTTGTTAATAATGTAATACTTAATTTAGCAATGAAAAATAAATCATTAACAAAGTATAAAAGTACAGTTATTAAGCACATTATAAATGTGGTTAAAAGTCAATAATACAGCCTTTGTAGCAGCAGTTATAAACTGCTTACTAACGTCTATTAATGTAGAGTTAATGCTTAACAGATAATGAATTCACTATTTGCTAATGCTTAATAAATGTATCATAGTATGTAGTTATTATAAAGTGTTACCCAATTTTCTTCTCTTAAACTCAGACAAAACAAAATTATTACTTATTGGGCCTAAATCCTCTACACAGCAGTTCTCACAACTCAACCTGCAATTAGAGGGATACAAAGTTAGAGTTAGCTCTACTATAAAAGATCTGGGTGTCATATTAGACAGCAATTTAACTTTTGAAAATCATATATCCCACAAAAACTGCCTTCTTTCATCTGAGAAATATTGCTAAGTTACGACGTATGCTATCCATATCAGATGCAGAAAAGCTAATCCATGCTTTTATGACTTCTAGGCTGGATTACTGTAATGCTCTGTTTGCAGGCTGCACAACATCGTATATTAACAAACTTCAGCTAGTACAAAATGCAGCTGCCAGAGTTCTTACCAGGTCTAGAAAATATGATCATATCACCTCAATTTTATCCTCCTTACACTGGCTGCCTGCTAAGTTTCGTATTGAATATAAAATATTGCTTCTTACCTATAAATCTTTAAATAATCTAGCTCCTGTTTATCTAACCAACCTTAATCCAACCCGGTCTTTAAGATCTCAAATTTCAGGGCTTCTGGTAGTACCTAAAAATAGCAAAATTGAGTAAAAGAGGTTGAGCCTTCTCATTTATGGCCCCTAAACTTCGGAATAGCCTTGCTGATAATGTCCGAGGCTCAGACAAACTCTCGCAATTCAAAACTAGATTAAAAACCTATCTTTTTAGCAAAGCATCACTTAGCGGCATCAGTGTGCCCCATGCAGGTTTTTTGCATGTCGTTTATTTACACTATGAATAGCATATATATGTATGCTAATGGATATATTTAGTCGAGTTAGTTTTACCGTTTTCTTACTCCACGAAAGTAAAGGAGTAAAAGTAAAGTAAAAAAGAAAGTAAAGAGGCTCTCTAACTGTTTTCTTGCTAGTGACACATTCAATTTTTCGAGTTACAAAGTCCGCCATGTAAATAGCAAATGTGCCATGGCTCGATGCAACTGACACTTAGAGGGATACACACCTCAATACACACCGATAACTCATTAAGAGAATAAACACAAACCTCTTAGACTATGCGCCAGGGCGCAGAGTGTATTTTTCTGTCCTTAAAACTGCAAAAGTGGATTGGGACAAGCCCTTAATGCTTTTGCGCCATGTGCTTTAGGTTTTGTGCCTAGATTGTTAATATAGAGCCCAAAATGACACACAATTACATTGTTATTTTCTTAAGCTCAACTACCAGTAATATAATGCACATGATTGTTGTCTATTAAAGTTTTTACCAAGAACAATAAATCAAAACCTATTAAAAATACTATTTTGGAATATGGGTAATATCATATATGGGTTATATACAGTATTATTAAAAGATGTATGCAGCAAATATGCTTTGTATTTGCCCTGGTGGTCCCCCATGCACTGCCAAAACGTTATTAACTCTCCAAGGACAAGGACAATTAACTTCTACAAGACTCCTATATGTGCCCTGTGGTATCTACTATCAATTTATTCTCAACAGACCATCAAATTCTCTATATTGTGAAGTACTGATAAATGGAATGAGGTCAGGGGAATTCTAAGGCAAAGACAACATACTGAACACTTCCTTATGTTCTTCAAACCAAAGTTCTTCAAAACTAAATAAATTGTCCCACAGTGTATACTGGTGCCATTACTTCCCCCAGGTGAACAGCATACATAAATATAGCTGTCCAATGTGATTTAACCCTGCTTCTGGTGAGCTATCAACCTGCAGACTTCACTTCACCTCTCCTTAAACACAACCTGTAATTATCAAGTAGCTCCTAACACATTGATTAACTGGTTTAGGTTTGTTTCATTGTGCAGGAGCAGGGTTGGAGACCTCTGGCATAGACTAATTTACTTCGATAAAGTTTAACTTGACAACATGTTAGCAGGAAGAACATCTGAGAATCATAATTTTAACACATTCATTTTCCCTGCTCCATATTTTCATTGACACGCAGATGTGGCTTGCCTACATTTAAATCATTGTACTGTACCAAACCGATTGACCAAAGGTGCGTCCAAGTGATGTCTTTTTAATGTTGTTGTCTGATGTTGAAAAGATGTTGCATAAGGAGCCATAATCAAACTTTTAAGTATGTCTTTTTTTATTATGTCTTATATTATGTTTTTATTCAATATTTATTTATAAGAAAATTCCAATCATAAAATATTTGTTTGAATTAGGGTTTTATTTTTTTTTTTACCTAGTATAATTAGTAAGTCAAATTCCCAACCTTGTTTTGCCTTACTACAGACGTGGAAGAAGCTACTTCTAGCCAGTTTTCAAATATTAATATCTATGTTCAAATATGTCATCCATATTGATTTTGATTTGCTGGTTGTATACATATTGTATTTGGTTGCAGAAATTAGCCAATTTCACTATAAACCACAATTCGTCACAGTTAAGAATAAAAAACCTTTACTGAAGAAATAACATTTGCCGTCATGAAGAGAGCAAAAACAAGGCTAAATTTGGACTGTCATTGAAAATCTCATTAAGTCTAGAAACCGACCAAAAATAAACTAGTCATCATGCAGACTTCACATGTATAGTCTGTCATTCATTACTGTTTATTTAATGACCAGTCTAGTTTTGAGCTATTCTTAGACATCCATTCTGTTTTCACAAACAGCTCAAAATTAGCTTTGTTTTAGCCAAACCTTCTATGCTTATGTGTATTAGATGTCTAGACTTCTTTGAAACACAACAAATGCTTGCTGAGAAACAGGCTGAGTGTTGGTAATTGGGAAACCTGGATATTTTATCTGTGTTATAAGAGTGTGCAGTATCAGATTTCAGTCAGTTGATTCTGACCAATAGCTGACCTGAAAAAAGAAAAATAAATAAACAAAAGTAATATTAATAATACAATGTTACTTTGTTTTACCACAAACTGATCAATATTTGAAATCAAGCTAATTCCTTCTCTGTAAGGAATAATGTACCACAAAATGAAACACCTTTATATACTTCACTTTGTCTGTTTCATCAAATTTAATAAATCAGTTGCTTTGAACAAGTCTTCTGTTCAGTTTTCTATGAGCAGAAACAGTGTAGCATGTGCTTTGAAACTTCTACCACAGTCTTAAATACAGGCTCCCCTGCTGTTTCTTCAAAGTCTTTGCTTATTGGGAATTTTACATTTATATAGTTGGCCTCTTAGGCTGTGAAGTTCTGAAATATATGTTGGCAAGTATTCATTAGAGATCAATGTAATCTACGGAGACCTCTTTGCAGTGTAATCTAGTTTGATTCTTGCTAAGACTGAAAACAAGGGCAAATCTAGCCGATACTACAAGCAACAGGCAATTATGGTTAGTGCTTTTTGAGAAAATAATTCACAAGTGAAATGACAGTGTTGAGAATAGTGGGACAGGACGTTTTGTTTTAGATTCAAGGGGCTTAGTACAAATAATTTGTCAATTAGGTTGTCTGACAAGGTTTTATTGAACGGTGAGCTGAACTCACTGAACAGTTTTCTGTTATATGACTCCTCGTTGCTACAGTGACAATGCACCAGGTGAATGGCAGGAACAATTGAGTTATTTGTGGTGTGAATGTGTATGACGTTGTGTTTAATTGCATGTGCATTGCTTTGAATTTTAAAATGCACTAGTGTCATATTATTTGTGATGGTCTCCAGACCTCAGATTATTGATTGATTGTCTTGGTCTTATTTCATTATCTACATAATTTGTCATCTACGTTCAGTGTCCAACTATAGGATATAACAATAAAATAATTCATTTTTTTAATATATTAAAGTGAGTTTTTACACAATTTTGAACAGAGATCAAAGTTATCTAAGTTTTAAAGTTATCTCTCTCTAAGTTATCAGATATTATTGGTTAAGTAAATAATTCAGGAATTTGTTCTTTAGGTGATTTACCTACTGGCATGTTGTAATTTCATATTTAAATATGCATGTTTGATTAATGTTTCTGTCTAAATAAAAAAAGAATCAACAAGATGAGCATAGAGGGGGTGTCAATCAGAGGTGGAGTCAATTATAAGTAAAACGTATTGTTGTTTTTAAGTGTATACTTTTTGCATGTATGTTATTATTATTATTATTATTATTATTCATTCATTCATTCATTCATTTTCAGCCTAGTCCCTTTATTAATCAGGGGTCACCACAGCGGAATGAACCACCAACTTATCCAGAATTTTACACAGTGGATGCCCTTCCAGCCACAACCCAACACTGGGAAACATCCATACACATACCTTTCTGCCAATGTAGTTTATTCAATTAACCTATAGAGCATGTCTTTGCACTGTGGGGGAAACTGGAGCTCCCAGAGGAAACCCACACAAACACAGGGAGAACATGCAAACTCCACACAGAAATGCCAACTGACCAAGCCGGGGTTCGAACCAGCAACCCTCTTGCTGTGAGGTGATCCGTGATGCATTATTTGTATTATTATTATTATTATTATTGATGTTTTTTTTCAAGGTTTGAATTGTTTATTTAAATTATTTTAAAATGACTCTTGCTTTAGCCTACATGATGAATATATTTCAATCTAAGCCTCAAAATGGATTAAATACCATACATTTTCTTATTTACTCATTCTATGTATTTCTGTTTTTATAACTTTGCTTACTGAAATTGAACTGAATTGATGTACAATTATGTTGTACAATCTAGTGATGATAAGAAAAATTAGGATAACTACATGTACAAATCTATCAAACTATCCCATTATGAAACATGGCTTTATGTTGTAAAGAAATTAAGATTCCCTATGACAAAAAAAAAGGTATGATCTTCAATTAAATGTACAAAATATATTAAGAATAACTAAGCTGCCATTCATGTGTTTTCATAGAATCAAACGGTAATTGATTAATGTGGTCTAAGTATATATATATATATATATATATATATATATATATATATATATATATAGTTGAATATATATAGAGTTGAATTCAGAATTATTAGCTCCACTTTGAATTTTTTTTTTCTTTTTTAAATATTTCCCAAATTATGTTTAACAGAGCAAGGAAATTTTCAGTCTGATAATGTGTTTTCTTATGGAGAAAGTCTTTTTGTTTTATTTCGGCTAGAATAAAAGCAGTTTTTAAATTTTTAAACACCATTTTAAGGACAAAATTATTATCCCCTTTAAGCTATTTTTTTCGACTGTCTACAGAACAAACCATCGTTATACACTAACTTGCCTAATTACTCTAACTTACCTAGTTAAACTAATTAACCTAGTTAAGCCTTTAAATGTCACTTTAAGCTGTATAGAAGTGTCTTGATAAATATCTAGTAAAATATTATTTACTGTCATCATGGCAAAGATAAAATAAATCAGTTATTAGACATAAGTTATTAAAACTATTATGTTTAGAAATGTGTTAAAAAATCTCTCCTTTAAACATAAATTGGGGAAAAAATAAACAGGGGGGCTAATAATTCTTCATATATATATATATATATTTTTTTTTTTTTCTCCAAAAAAAAGACATTGCTGTAGAATGGCCCAACAGCATTTGTTATTCTCATTGGCATGCTATGATCTGCTAGGAAAAATAAGCTACAGTGGCCATTTCTTAGTTAAAACAGCGTTAATAATGTATGACATTTCCCAGGAAGTGTCTCTTTTGTTCTTTTCCTATATGCAAAAATCACTTTTATAAGGGGTTTAAACACAGCTGTGTGGCAACTGTCTGTGAATATAATCAGCTTCTAATGGTAAAACTGCATTAATTGTAATTTGTTAATAATCACACTTCATAAAAATACAGATGCAGACACACTTTGATTGACATTCTTCCTTTGTATATGTCATCAGAAGGGAAAAGTCCCACCTATTAGTGACGATCTCTCCCTCATTACATTGACATTAGTCTTGTTTTTGAATCCATCACTTTGCTGACACATAAGCATATGTATATCCACCTTCTTTTGAAATGAGGGCTGGACGTACAATCTCATTGGAATTTAAAGCAACAGTCACCAAAATAGCAGAATTAGGACCAAAGCCTTTAAGGGGGCGATGTAAAGAGTTATAAAAAAAATATGTATATGTTATTTAGAACTGAAACTTCATACACACTCTAGGGACACCAGAGACTTAGTTTACATATTATTAAAAGAGGCATAATAGGTCCCCTTTAAGTTCTGTTCAAAGGTTTAGATGGAACCACTTAGTGTTATATTATGAAGCACATACAGTATATCCAGTCTAAGGCTACAACTAAATCAAAATAATTAAAATATATTAAATTAAACAAATGGGCATTCATTTCTGAGTCTTTTCAATATTTTGAATGTTACTCAAGCAGGCGTACATCAAACTTGACGATTATATTCTCAAATTGGTCTGATACTCTTGCACCCCGCCGAATGCCAGAGAAGAGATCTACAGACTTCTTCTTTGAGCTCATGCCATCCGATTTGGCAGACTCCCGCATATTTCACCTTCAGCATGGATTTTGTTTTAGATTTATTTAATTTTTTCACAGACTTCAAGCTTAATAATAATAATAATAATAATAATAATAATAATAATATTCTACAAAATAAATTGTCTTGTTTTAAATTATTTTGATAATTTAAACTCTTGAAAATGTAAAAAAAAAAACAACAACAACATCTCAGACAGCTCTTTTTTTTACATTTTCATATACATTATTAATAAATAAATTATAAATTATGAATAATGAAGAATGACTAACCCCAAAACTAACCCTAAACCCAACAACATACAGTCTTTCAAAGCAGCAAATGTAACTAAACCACCAGGCATTATATGACCCTATGATATAGCCTACATATTTAAGTAGTAAAATATGAAAATATATTCAGGATTTGGCAAGTCAACACAAGAATATTTAGACAGTCGGCTCCTGGTCGCCTGAAGGAGCAGCAGTATTCACAGCTGGCCTGGTTTTGAATGCTTCAAATGAATGCATAATGTTCATACCTCTAAGTGATAACCTGTTTTGGATGTTCTAAAATTATTTTTAGCAATGTTTGTATTGTTATTAAAGCAACATTTAAGCATGCACTTCAGCTAGTGCACTATAATGAAATTATATCTGCTGTGTTGTCTTTTTCTTATAAATGTACATTTAAAGTTCTCAAATTTGTGTGACTATTTTGATTTCTGTGTTATCATACACGTTACATTAAGAAGAGAAGGGCGTGATTTACATTCTAGCAGGCAATTCTAAGATTGTAGAGGAGTATCATTAATATTATTACTTTTTATATATAATAAATTATAATAGAATTTTAAATGTTTGACTAATATGTTAGGGTTGTATACTTATACTGTAACGGTGTTCTATAGTATGGTCTATACAGGTAAAAAGCTGAGCAATGAGCCAAATAGGTCTTTCTGAATATACACCTGTTTACTGTAGAAGCACAAGACTACTTTACTGCTAGCATTTCTCTCTTCAAATACAAAACTCTCTCTCAGGTACTTTTTTGTTTCTCAAAAAAAATACTTCCATGCTAATCCTATATTTCATGATCTGGGTCATTATAAAATACAAAACTATTATTTTAAATACAAAACAAAAAGCTAAAGTTTCCTGAAAATTGGCCTAGCAATGCATGTCCAGGCCCACATTTTGCTAAATGCTAAGGCTAACAGAATTGATTAAAAGAAGAAACTTCCCTTTATCACTTCTTCTCCTAAATTAGCCACAGGGTTTTTTTTTACCAAACACTCAATAAAAAGGAGGACATAACACAAATTGCTATGTGTTTATCAGTCTTTCCCAGTGCTTTCACCCTGTGTGTTTCAAATCATTCATGCACTCATCTTTAACAGCTTCCTTAATTCCCTAGCATGCAACATGTTTACACAACCACAGTTTTTTTGTGAAACAAAGTGCATAATGGTGCTATTTCAGCTACAGCCAGAGGTTAATTTAATGTGGGTATAATGCTCATTGTTGAGTAGATTATTTTAGCATAGCATTGCTACAGGCGCGCATCTTCCAAACACGCTTCTCTTTCCCTCCAGTCACTTTCTCATTATAGGGATGCATTAGAATCAAACCCATTTAAGATCACTTTCACATTCTGAGGGCTTTTTTAGCCATTGTGAACTGAAGCACTATTAATTAGTATTTATATGGTACAGTAAATAATGTTTTGATAATGTAACAAAAAAGTGCATTTGCTTGTATGATCGGGTAATGTTGAGATGGCTTTATCGGCTATATATAAATTATTCGCATAAGTTAATGCTTTAACATTGGCAGCCCTAATACGATGTGAAAGTTTTTGCTGCCTTAATTATTTTTTTAACACATCATCCAGTTTTTTAAGGTTTTTTATTATTAAGGGAAAACAAAACCTAAATTAGTGCACAACTGGACTGACTTTATTTGCTCAGAGTGCATGAAGTAAACTGTGACCTCATCCCCACTATGATGTTTACGGATAAATACATACAGTTACATCCCTAATATATCAGCACAATCAGAGCCTATCAATAAATGCAATTTGAGGTCTATATGTCTGTAATTTGAGGTCAACTGATATATCTTTAAACCTAAAACCAAAATACTATTAATAAAAATTTTTCATTTGGTAAAAAAAAAATAGATATTGAAACTAAATGTATTTAAAAAAGGCTTTGCTGCCAGTGTAGATTTAAAGGTGCCTTATAATAAAAATCTGAGTATACGAAGGCATAGTAGAATAATAAAAGATAAGTATATGAAAATGGGCATACTGTGAGCCTCAGACACCACTGGTTCCTCGATCTCATGTAAATTCCACAAGTGTAAAACCCCAGTGGACAACGGGCCAATCAGAATACAAAACAAATCGTGATGAGACTCATGGGCCATGCCCTCTCCATTTGCATGTATGACTACTTTAGGTCATTTATCCGGACTTGACAAGCAGCTGTCATCAAGAGCACACCAACTCATATGCAGCTCTGAGATCATAAAAAAAAAGCCCTGAAATCATTCAAATGCACGCCTAAGACTGAATTTAATAAGCCAAATGATTTCTAGTGATACAAGAGTGATAATTTTCCTTCCCTAGTTATTTTAAGTGTATATTTTACTTACTATGTATGTGGAACTTTTACTTTGAAAACGCGAGCCCCAAATTGTTTACTGTGCGTTAACGGGCAACATCAGCACAAGGCATGTTCAAAATCGCTTCAGAATGCAAAATGCAAGGTTTACAGATTACACATTTATTCATCTCCACTCTGAAGGTATGTTCAGTTACATCTTTTATTAATTTGTCATGTTTATTGTGAAATTTGACATATGTTTCAACAAACACATGTAGACTGGTGAATCATGTCAGATCACTCAGCTCAACTATCGTTTGTTCGTGCAGAGGTTGATACTAAATACTAGCTGTTTTCTTTGACAATATAGCTTCAAAATACAGCGCAATACATCTCTATTAGCTCTGGTGTTAAGTACTGATCTGGTGAGCAAAATAGGTTAACATTACTCTAATTGAGTTTAAATTTGTGCATGTTCAGTGTACATTATGCTCTCTCTATTTGTCTGTAAGAGTGGTGTGTCAGAGCGGAGCTCAATAATATTTACGACACAAACAATATATGGTCAATTATGGACCTTCTTATTCTAGGAGTATTTTATAAAGTAACAAATAAGCTTATTAAACTGTTTCTGATGATTTTATGAACTTACCAATGTGATACCTATTTGGTTCATCCACTCCAATGACAAATTCAGTCAGACCAGATGTGCATCACTGGAATTAGGCAAAAAAAGACCATAGCAGTGCAAAAACTAAGAAGCCATTCACAAATGTGTCTTTGCATCTGAAAACACTCAGCAGCGCTCAGAAATAGTTCTGCCATGTTGCTGTTGTCATGTCAACTTACACTAAAGCTTGCAATACTTGCATTGCCTTCGAGTTCTTTTGATTGACTGACATTAATTAGCACCACTGCGTAAAAGTTTGAACTATTTCAGCTTAATATGCCAACTAAAAAATGCTGAATTCATGTGAGAGGTGCTGCAGAAGACACGAGTGGTCACAATCGTCTGTCAACCATGTTTACATAGAAAAACAATGGAAAAAAATGCTGTCTCATCTCATGCAAGTCTGAGTCCTTTCTCTACACAAACACACACACACACACACACACACACACACACACACACACACACACA
>CAIGQZ010000690.1:14920310-14935258 GCA_903798205.1 Danio tinwini
ACACACACACACACACACACACACACACACACACACACACACACACAATTGTAGTTGTTTTGTGCTGGACTCTGGAATATTATGAAAGGACCTCCAATCACTGCTACCTTTTCCATTAAAATATATTTCAGTTTTGAAGCTTACTGAATCTATGCACAACTACAGTTTTTCGATTGTTAGGAGAGGGTTGGGGACTGGCAGGCCAGGATCTTCTCTCTCACAGTCACTCTCACCTGTATTCTATCAGTCTTGCACCTCCTCGTCATCACCACTCATCACCTCTGCACCATAAAATCCACAGTCACCCTGCACTCAAAATCCGGCCTCGGTTCCCCAATGAAGTACTGCACTCTCCATAGGTCAATGTTTAAAACATATATTTAGAGTTACTCACCTCACCTGTTCTTTGTGATCTCCCGTGTCTGCATCTCTATCCTAGTGTTAATTCCCTCCTGGTTCCCTGTTTGGTCTCCATCTGCTCCCCGTGTTTGGTCCTTCTTTTTCCTGGTTCCCAGTCTGATATTTGACAAATCCCCGTGGCTGGTTATCTGTGTTTCTGCTTGCCCATTTTTATCCATTTGGTCATGCCATCTCCATCCTGCAATGGTTCCATGTGTCTCTATTTAAACTGCCATCCATAATATAATAAACTATTCATATACTCATCAGCCTTGTTTCCGTCATAGACTCACCAGCCACTGTCACCTGGGTTCCCCAAATAGCCCGAGCCATCTCCAAAGATCCTTTAATGGCCAGAGCCATTTCCAGAGTTCCCCAAATGGCCAGAGCCGTCTCCAGAGTTAATTGAATGGCCCGAGCCATTTCCAGAGTACCTCAAATGGTCTGAGCAGTCTCCAGAGTTTGCCGAATGGCAAATCATCTTCACAATGTCCTGAATGACCAAAGCCATCCCCTGAGTTCCCCGAACAGTCAGAACCATTTCCTGAGTTCACCACACGGCAAGAGCAGTCTCCAGAGTTCCTTGAATAGCCAAAGCTCTTTCCTGAGGTCCTCAAACAGCCAGTGTCACATTCTGAATTCCCTGAACGACAGGGTTTGCTGTCCAAACTCCATGAAAGGTCAGTGCTGCCTTTCAAGCTCCCTTACTTGGCAGAGCTGTCTTCAGTGTTCCCCAGATGGCCAGTACCCCCTTCTAAATTCTTTAAATGACATATGCCACCTTCTGAATGACAGGGTTTGTCGTCCAAATTCCTTGAAGAGTCTGCACCGCCTCAAGGTCACCAGATAGCCTGTGCCACCTCTTGAATGCCCCGAGAGCTCAGTGTCATTGCCTTAACTCCCCCAATGACCACAGCCATCTCCCAAGGTCCACAAACAGCCAGGACTGTCTTCCGATGCCCACAAACACAAATCCCTGTGTCTGGTTATGTGTTCCTGGTTCCCCATTCTTATCCATCTGGTAATGCCATCTATATCCTGCTATGGTTTCATGTGTTTCTATTTAAATTTTCATCCACAATATAATATAATATCCATAAACTGTTTATATATTCATCAGTCTGGTTACCATCTTGTTCTGTGGCAGGCACAACCTTTTAAAAGTTCAATACGCAGTTTAATACAAACTTTTATATATTTTTTTTCATTTTTGGGTTTATTTTGCACCTTTGCATCACAAGTTCAAATTTGTAGCTGATTGTGAAAAAAAACATGTCTGCCTTTTCACAATTAACAGAGAAAAGCAAGCACTGGAGATTTGTTATTAATCCTGTTGTACCGTACTCGTATCAAACTGTTACCTCAAAACTGAGATGCGTACCAAACCATAACCTCTTTGTACCATTACACCTCTAGTGCTGGGATATACATATAAAGAGTTCAGATGCAAAACTGTCAGGAATCCTTCAATACAGTCAGATTCATTTACTGCACCTGCACAGCACCAATCACCAGAATTCTAATCACCTTCACCTGTTGCTCATCACCCCGCTCACACTACATAAGCCTGGAACATTCACTGTCTGATCTACTTATTAGTACCCAGACTCATTTCTCTTCAGCTTGATTGCATTTACCTGTTGTTGTATCCTGTCTGCCTGTCTGTCTGCTCACCAGTTTGCCTATTATCCTGTCTGTTATCTCATCCTGTACTGTGTTTACCTAAACTGGCATCATCATGTTTCAGTTACCACCCAAAGTTAAGTTCTGTTTTGTTTTCTTTTATTATGTTGGTATTGATGACATTTCTGTTCTAAACAACCTCCTTTACATTGTTTGTTTAAAGTATGATTAAATATCCATTATTATTATTATAATTATAAATAATAATAAAAAAAATATTTTACCAAACATAAAACACATTACACAAACCATCTAAAATTAAAAATACATAAATATGTAAAGTGGTGGTTAATTTCATTCTGGTAACCTCCGATAAACCAGGGACAAAGCAGAAGGAAAATGAATGAATGAAATCTGTCAAGTGCATTAATCAATAACATTAAAATGGACAATAATTCAATCTTAACAATCTGTTGTCATTTCTGATATTCGGGATTTAGTTTCTCAAACTAGATCTTTTAAAATCTAAATAAAAATAATAATAAAACATAATAAAACAGTCTCCTCATAAAAGCTGGCTCATCAGCGCGCTGCTACATTAAAAACATATGATACAATTTGTGCCTTGATTGGTTCTCGGGACATACAGCTTTTGCTGACAGGGCAAGTGGCGTTTAAATGCTTTTGCCAACAAACTGTTATTTCTGAATGTGCTGTTGCTGCGATTTAGATGATTTTTGATGCAAAAAAAAAATATTTGCTGAACGTGTGTGTGTGTGTGTGCGTGTGTGTGTGTGTGTGTGTGTGTGTGTATATATATATATATATAATTTTAGTATGCTAATAAAATATGTTGTAAGAAATATGCAAGATAGGTGATGCAATCATAATGATATTTGTAAAATATTCAATGACTTCCCAGTTCAAGAACCACTGGTAAATGTTGTACAAATATTGGATTATAATGGCCTCATGGCAATCATGTTTATGACAGATCTATAGCAAATTATGTTATCTTGGTAATGTCAAGTTGTCATAACAAAGACATTTCAAACAATGCAACTTTTGCATTTAAAATGGTATAACTGAGAGAATGACACTTAATGACATTTGTCGTAAGCATGCATACAATCTCATTCATATTTATGAAGTGTCATTTCATAATTAGAAATATTTTATTACAGTCTTATAAGCACCCCTTCAAATAAAGTGTTACCCAAAAACCCAATTAATCTTATAGACTTTCATCTTTTCATCTAAATAGTCTTCTAATACCTGGAACATTTTGTAGTTAAGGGTTATTACTTATTCAAATTTTATATGAACAAGGTAGAATCCCACCCTTTGTATTACATTATTGTACTTTACCAACAACTAGCAGACTGTGAAAAGACGAAGACCTGAATCCAGCAGGGATTGCAGCAGAGAAAACAACCAATTCTAAATCATTCAAAGCTCAGAGAACATTGCACAGAAATTCCACTGGGGCTTGAAATGGACCTTCATGTCCTTTTGGATCATTTCAGAGACCACTGAGCAAGTAAGCTCAAATAAACCAGAATTCAGTGCATGTGTACATGCACATGTTTGAGACCCGATGGTGAGCTACATACAAGCAAACAAACAAACAAACAAACAGATACATATGCAATCTAGAGATACTTTGAATTGTGTAATAATGCTCACTCTAAATGTTGGGTATATTTTATTATAACTATTAGAGAAAGCCCAGATACAAATGGATTTTAATATTGTTAAGAAATATGCAATTACTTATTTATGTAGAAAGTATAGTTTTCATACACAAAGCAGTGAGAGTAAATGTACAGTGAGAGTAAATGAGAGTAAATGTACAGTGTACATGTTTTAATAAAGAAAAGTCTTGATAGATATGTTGCAATTCTGCTCAAATCACCTCAGCTGCAATATCAGCATACAACTATAAACAAGGACGCTACAATAACACCACAGGAGTCCCAGGTTGTGGACGCTAAAACATGTTTATTTGTACAGTAGTATAATAGATCTCCATACAGCAGCTTATAGATACCTGTATCCTATCACATTTGCCGCTAGTGCAAAGTTAAATGTGTGTCTGTGTGTGTACATATGTGTGTACAGCAAACTTTTTAAAATTATTTATGTGTGGCTTATTCATTGTTGCAGAAAGCATGATGGCTGAGAGAGCTTAATGCTCTTCAACACCTGAAAAAAAAAATAAAACACCAGGAAGCTAAGAAAACATCTTCATCAGTTTCATCATGTGTGCTGCAAATCCTCACAACACAAAGTAAAAACACACTGCAACTCCTTACAGTGCAAACACAAATAGAAAAATGCACAGCAAATTCTCAAAATGCAAACACACAAATGAACAATAAAGAATTATGAAAATGTTTTTTTTTTTTTTTTTTTTTTTTGCTGGTGTTATTATTATTTATTAATTTTTCTATTTGCAAGCATTTTCTTAAGCAGTGTGTTGAGAATGGCTAAATAAACTGCACAATGAAAACATCAAATAGCCATTGGGAAACTTCCTGTTTCAGTCTTATTTTGTATTTTTTGACTCTGAAACTGCATCTGTTCTTCATCCGTGTCTGTTGCTGTCTGTATCTCTGTGTCTTTGTACTGTATCTATCCGATATGATGCAGGATAAACACACACAAATGTCAGGAGACACAATAGACTTATTTTACATCTTAAAAAAGGGGTAATTTCATGTTCAACCATGTTAACAATTCTAACATGTTTGGCTCTATAAACCAACACAATGGATTAAAGCTGCAGAATGTCAGCTTTAATTTGAGGGTATTAACATACAAATCTGGTGAATGCTGTTGGAATTACAACAGGTTGCATGTGTCTCCCACTTGTTAAGGGACCAAAAGTAATTGAACAGAATAATAATCTTAAATCAAACTTTTACTTTTTATACTTGATTGAAAATCCTTTGCAGTCAATTACAGCCTAAAGTCTGGAATGCATAGACATTACCTGACGCTGGCTTTCATTCCTGCTCTGCCAGGCCTCTACAGCAACGGTCTTCAGTTCTTGCTTGTTCTTGGGGCATTTTCCCTTCAGTTTTGTCTTCAGAAAGTGATATGCAATCATTCAAGATACATATATATGTATGTATGTATATATATATATATATATATATATATCTCAATACATATATATATATATATATATTTCAAAGAAAAGCCTTTATCTTGCACATTGGTAGTAGCTCCATGACATGCGCACATTGGTACAACACATTATCATTGCATTATATTCACAGTGCATCCCTCAGATGTAAGAATATAGGAAAATCTGTAATTATAAGGTACAATCACATCCATGAATTACATCCTGAATGAAGCAATAATAGCCTACAGCTAATCCTCGAGCACAGTGAAAACAGAAGGTGACAATGATGATGATGATAATCCTCATGGCAGAAATTGCACTTTAAAATAAAACACACGAGGAAACAATTACTCGTGGAAATGGATGTCATGATCATATGAAGCTAGGAGTTGTTGCGTTGATTTAAACATTTTAAAGGCCTTAAATGTAAAAGCATATTATTTATTTATTTTTTGGAGGACTTAAAAAAACACACATTTAAATGACATTTCAACACATTAAAAGGATATGGGTCACATTTTACAATAAAGTTGAATTAGTTAATTTAAGTTAAAGCATTTACTAACATGGACTAATGAGCAATAATTATTCAGCATTCATGTATCATGATTGAACACTAAACGCATTATTAAAACTCAAACATTAACATTAATTAATTTGTTGTGAGTTAACATATGGTAACAATGAACAACATTGATATCATTAACTAGCATTAACTCAATTTAATAAATACTGTAATAAATGTATAATTCACTGTTGATTCATGTTAGTAAATACATTAACTAATAAAAGCTAATACAACCTTATTGTAGTGTTACCTGGACATTTATTCATTGAGATATTTGCATCCAAAGCTGTGTGCAGAGCTGGATTGAAATTCTTTTATGCTTCTGGGCAATAGCACCAAGAGATAACAGGTACATGTGGACAAATGATTATTGGACACAAATGACACAATGAGGAAATACACAAGTAACACTCAATAACTCCTTAAATGGACACATGGGATAGACAGAACAGTGAGTAATACAGACCACACACAAGAGTGCATAATAGCAAGCAATTTATCAACAAGTCATTATTATGTTGCATGATTGAGGTCTTTGTGTAGGCAGAAACACTACATTGCTAAAGCACAGGCTTACTATTAATAGCTACTGCACAAAAGACAGTAGACTATGAACAATCAATTAGATTGCAAATTTACTTCATATGAGCAGTAAATAGGCACAGAATGTGTTATTCACAAAAACTCATCTTGGTCTGCAATAGTTATGTTTTTATTGCATATTTTGTACCAGTGAATACACATAGTACACACTGCATACTACAGTATGATGTGAGTGATATAATTGTGTGTGTGTGTGTGTGTGTGTGTATATACACACACTCTCCCTTATGTCATACTAAAATGTACAAATTATCAAATGTCTCAAATTAGGGTTTTAACAACAGATTGAGTATCCAGAGGTATAGTAATACGTTCAATTAACAACTTATTTGTATTAACCATTTTTTTCATTGGTTAAATATTTACTACGCAGAGATTTTTGAAGAAACACAACACTTCATTTAGTTTATTTTTGACCTAATTTATCTTACGGTTTAGATTTTTTTTTTCTTTCTCAAATAAATTCCATTATTTTCTTTTTTTATTAAACAGATTAAACATCGTCATCATTACATAATGGTTTAATAAACTGTGGGTTTGTAAATGGACTGCAGGGGGTTTATGAGCTGATGAGAATTTAATTAATTGTCCTAACCGTGTTGAATAAGAACAAATATAGTTTTGACCAAATAATATCAATTAATTAAACTGAACACTAACATGATTTTATTTATCTATTTCAATGTCATGTAATCATCAGAGAACCATGAATAAAAATAGGGATTATGCAATATGAATTTTAAATGCACATGGTGACATCCAGTGATCAGCATGCATTTCTGTTGGATGATAAAGAGCAACCTTGACATTTTGATATCCATGCCCTTTGTGGGCAAACAAGGCATATGAGTTTAGAATGATATTTTAGTGGACAGGGGCGATGACACAATTTTAAGGTTAAAGCAAATGATCTGTGGGAGGTGTGACTCAGACTTGTTGGAGGTGTGATCATGTTTGAATATATAAATTGGTAATTGCTATAACACTGCAAGTAGTAATGTGACTTTTAAAAAAGAAAGAAAAAAAAAGATTTATGCATCTCTAAAAATCACAGTGGCCATATTTGCATGAAAATTGTTCAGTTATGTTTTTTTTCATAAATGCGTCATATGTAATTGTCATATGCACACTTGCATATTGCTAAAGGCTTTTTTTACTGTTTGTTCAACGCTACCACTGCTGTTCCAGCAACACCTGTTCTACACGTCTTTCAAGCCCAACTACCCCTGGATCTCAGCCTGCATGGTAAACATTCTACCTCAAATTTGTAACATGCACTGCCTGGCAAGTATGTGCATTATATAATTTAATGTACCTTAGGAATATGGAATTAGATTTCATGAATGGGTGTAACTATTTTGAGTAAAGTTTAGTTCAAACTCTGCTACAGTTTCCTGCAGATTTCAAACAAGCTTTAAGGTCTCAATTAGTTGGATCATGTTTATAGAAATAGGTGAGGCCGTCCAGAATCAGAGATTGACACCTGTGTGTTAGACTCTGGTAGTTTAATTACCCTGTTGCAGCTCAAAATTGTTCAACTTCATCCAAGGAGATACCCAATATGTGATATTTTGTACCAGGGAACCCCTTTCATGTCCTGGCTCATAGTGGAAGTGCCAGCTCCTGTCTGTTGAGCATGGCTAGGAAAGACTGGGAGCAACAGCCCACCCCACACAGAATGGTGGACGAATAAACACGAAATGTGATCTATCAAGTCCTGCCACTCATTAAGGAACATCTTGTAAAGATTCAGCACAGACAGCAATCAACAGCAGTGAATTCCATGCAGTTCACATCTAAATTCCTTTGGGACAAGGACCATATACAATACATCGCAAAGAAGGTAGGGCTAAGTCACAAACCACATCAGCCAGCCTGGACATGAGCAGGACGAAAGGTTTGGAAAGGGTACTATGTTAATCTGCTGAAGAAGTGGACTGTGCCACCAGAATAGCTGGCAGCACCCAAGCCTGTAGACCAGGGGTGTCCAAACTCTGTCCTGGAGGCCCTGTGTCCTGCAAAGTTTAGTTCCAACACCAATCAGACACACCTGGGGGCTAGCTAATCAAGCTCTAACTAGGCTTTCCAGAAACATCCTTGCAGGTGTGTTGAGGGCAAGTTGAAGCTAAAATCTGCAAGACACCGGCCCTCCAGGACCGAGTTTGGACACCCCTGCTGTAGACCCATTGTGGTGAAGAGGCGTGGCCAAGAGTTGTGAGAATGATGATAAACACCTGTGGCACACACCAGCCTTGAATCCCATGGAAGGAGCTCTGGACAGGTGTTCGGGAGTTAACCCGAGTGGGGGAGAAACCCGTTCGTCTGCCCAGAGTGCCAGGGCGGCCCAAGGCTGGCAAGGAAAAGATCTGCCTGCTGCCGGCTCCCAGTATGGGGAGGAGTAGGGGACAAGGGGCTCACCACCGGAAGGTAAAGCGCTGAAGGAAGCCATCCCAGAGAACCAGGGAGTTGTCTCGATCGGCCATGATGCCATAGCCTGCATCCATCCACCAAGGCAAGAGTGCAGCTGGAGACCAGAAATGCCGCCAGCCAGCCAGGAGAACCGCCGCCGGGCACCAAAAGACTGACGGGTGGATAGATTTCTCCACAGGGCTCCCAACACGTCGTTGCATCTCTCAGCTCTTGGAGGACCGAGTGGCAGCGTGTCTGGAGAACCGAACCCAATTTTTTTTTTCTTTTTTGCCTCTCTCCCTTCTCTCACTCTACTCTGTCTATCCTCCTTTTTTTCCATCTCCCTTTCTCTCGGCCCAGGTGGCCATAAAAAAAAAAATTACACCCATCATTCATGGATATGGGGAAATAACTGTCCAACCTCTAACAGATAGAATTAAGAACCCTGGTCAATCAGATTTAGATTATTATCAAACATGAAATCCACACTTCTCCCTGTGATATTGTACGACAATGGCCTGACCAGGAACCTGAGGCTCAGGTACTTTATCTCTGCACTGTATTTAACAAAAGGTTACTGGCAAGTGATCATACATGTGGACTGCAGGGAGAACAATCTTGCACATTGCCAAAGAGTGATGATGGAGTTTTTATGGGCTGGGTTCATGGCTAACCACAAGAAATGTCACCTGGGGCTAGCAGAAGCTAAGTACATGGGTTATCAGATCAGCTGTGGATTAATTAGGCCACAGGAGTAAATGGTGGAAGCTGTCAGGAAAGCAGCCTGACCCATCAGCAAAACCTAGGTATGTGCTTTTTTGGGGGTTAGTGGATTATTATTGATGCCGTATACTTCTCTTCTTCTCAACAGCTTTCCCCCTTTTCTGTTTGAAAAAAGTTCCTTATATATCTATATATACTACATACAACCAGTATAAAAAACCATAATAAAATTATAAACACCAGTTGTCTCAGAAAACATATTTCTAGACATGCTGTTGACTTGCAATTTTCGCCAAGTCCATACATACAAAGAATATTTAGACATTAAGACGTGAAATAAATGAAAAACATGAAAAAAAGTATTGAACACATTAAGAAAAGATATAAAAATGCTTAGAAAACTCAGACAGCAGCTGAAATCACTTAGTAGTTATGAAGCAGCATCTGCCCCTTGTCAGTGGGAATTAATAGTTTCTGCTTCAGTCCTAAGCCATACATTACCATTGTGATGAAGATGAAACCTGAGTGGACATTTCAACAGGACAATGATCTTAAACACAACCAAATAAACTCACATTTGGTTTCAGAAAAGAAATTAAAGCTGCTAGATTGGCCTAACCCATCACCTGACCCAAATCCAATGAAGAAATTCTGAACTAAATATCATAGCTCATAGAAGAGACCCACAGAACCATTCTCCATGCAAGACGCATCTCAAAGATTTCCCTCAAAGTAAGCCTGTAGAACTCCTTTACATTTGCCTCAGAGATAACTTTGTTGCATGGGTTGCTGTTGTTCTGGTTATGATTTTTTAAAGACTGTAGGTAGAGCTGCAAGTAGAGGGATTTTCTCAAATCCTCTAAAGTGGAGTTACATCATTGGAATTTTTTAAATTTCTGCTATCTAATCCTGATGATGTCAAAGACAGATCTCTCTCTTTGGTTGATGGTCCTCTCACCCACACCAAAATCGCTTATTGCTTCTTTCTTTTTAGCTACATTTGTCATGATAATTTATTTTCTAGCCTAACTTTGCAAACCTTTTTCTTTTTTTTATTTGACATTTTATTATTCATTCATTCATTCATTCATTTTCTTTTCGGCTTAGTCCCTTTATTGATCTTGGGTCGCCACAGCGGAATGAACCACCAACTTATCCAGAATATGTTTTACTCTTATAGACATATGTTTATGTCTTTGGACTTGTGGGGGAAACCGGAGCGCCCAGAGGAAACCCAAGTGAACACGGGGAGAACATGCAAACTCCACACAGAAATGCTAACTGACCCAGCTGAGGCTCGAACAAGCGACCTTCTTGTTGTGAGGCGACAGCGCTACCCACTGCACCCCCACATCACCCACATTTTATTAAAGAGCCCTATTATGGGTTTTTGAAAATGACCTTCCATGTAGTGTGTAACACAGCTCTTAGTGAAGTGAAATATCCAGCTAAAGCTTAAATCTGAAAGTGGACAGTTTTTAAAACTATTGATTAATCTATAAAAGAGTCGACTCATAGTGGTTTAAATGAATCGTCTTGATAACAAATCTTCAGCCGTTTCGGCGTGACATCATAATGGTGAAACATAATGGTGAAACATAATGGTTGCGCGCGCAGACGTGGCAAAATTCAAACCTGCGGCCCCGCCCACTAACACAGCAGCAAGACGCTCATGAAGACGCTGTGTTTACCTGGATATTATTGGAAGTGTGAGGGAAAGGAGTCATTCAGAAATCTGTACACTTACAATGGGCGATCTATCACTACACAGCTCATGCATTAGTGTCTGCCTCCATCTTGTAATGGACAGACAAGACACCAGGGGTGCAGGCAAAATAAGGACAAAATATTAGGTACACCGGTAGGCTGCTGAACGCTGGGCTTCAGGCTGGTGAGCAGCACTGAAAAGGCTTGCGAATGGAGAGCGGAAGCCCGCAGAGATAGCTTGTCAGAGGACAGAGGATGCTACAACCTCCCGGCTGGGGATGTAATCGTTTAGAAAAGCAGAGTACAGGTAAGCACTTAGAACATAAAGCAGTTCACGGACGAGGTGCCATAGCAATGATTGCAAATAGAAATGATCTACATGTTTTGTTACTAGTAACCGGGTGTACTGTATCAGGTTAACTCTTTATATTCTCATATCGCGTCTAATGCAACGTTGTAAATGCGACGCGTGCTGCTTTGTTTACAGATTTAAATGCTTTTGTGAGCTCGTTCCACTGCCATATGTCATTGCTATGGCCACTGTTAGCTGATCCTGCACACATGCAGCGGTCAAGGTTCAAAATAGTTTAGCTTTTGCTGCTGTGTGGTCCACTGTGTTCGAATCCTATACCAATGCTGTCGACCCGCGGCCGCGGGCTTGATAAACCACGCTGGACATTTTACTGTCTCGCGCTGAACGCTGTCGACCAATGGCAACAGGCTGTCATCGGTCCAATCAGCACAGATTAGCTTCGCGCTAAGCAGGGGTTTGGGAACAAATGAATCGCTGAACGATTCATATGGGAGTCGCTGGGATAATTAGGTAAAAATAAATGCATATTTCAAGACCATGAACGTGTTTTTTGACCTTGCATACATATCAGTATGTTATTAGAGACCCATAAAACCGAAATATGACCCTTTTCAATGTGTAATAGGGGCTCTTTAATATAATAATAATTATTATTATTATTGCTGTTTTTTTTTTTTTTGAGTGGCATGTAGTGTATTTTGCATTTAATTAGGAGAAAGATTCAGTTTTTCTCAGCTTTCCTAGCTGTTTACTGTCATTTTTATTTGTTAAATAGTTACCCATTTGAGGTTCTTTTATTATTTGTGCAGCCATGATTTTTATTTTTGATTAAACCTTGGCAAAGTTGTGATATTAATTTTCGGTGGTCTTTCATCTGTTCATATATATATATTATTATTTATGTTATGTATTTATTATTATTATTATTATTATTATTATTATTATTATTATTAATAATAATAATAATAATAATAATAATAATAATAATATCATTACTTTAATTTATTTTTTAATTATTATTACTATTATTATTATTGTTGTGTTTTTTTTTTTCATGTCATTCGATTTTTATTGTTCAACTATGCAGAAAACAACACTTTGTCAACAACACAGTGTACATTCTGGTTACAACCCACATTCCCCGAAGGGGATGGCCTATACACCCCGGCATGTAGAAAGGCAAGGTCTGCCCAGCGTCTAAAGGTGCGGCGATACAGCACGATGATGGTCACCCTGTGTGTCCCTATGCTGAGGCGTTTCAGACAGTTTAGTAAGACTCTTTAGTAAGTCAGATAGACTAGTAAGGCACGCCATATGGAGATCAACCTGAAGGTGCATCAGGTCGAGGTGCCAGAGCACCAGGTCCCTGTGCATAATCAACTGATCCGGTTACCATGCTAAAATAAGCTAATCATCGGGACAGCTAAGATTGCAGGTGCCTGTGAGCCCAAGAGTTGCCATTCAACCAATTATCATCAACAATGATCAGAGATGTATAAAGTACTAGAGCCCCAGACTTAAGTAAAAGTACAAGTGCTCTATCAAAAAAGTGACTTGAGTAGAAGTTAAAGTGCCCTTTAAGCACCATACTTAAGTGCAAGTACTAAAGTATTCAATATTTTTTGTACTAAAGTATTGCAAGTAGTTTGTTTTAAAATGTACTACTCAAATACTGAAAGTAAACATACAAGTATTGTGTTATGTAGCTATTAAAGAAAGCAGTCAAAATACATCATATTGTTTTGTTTGTTTTAAATATATTTTTGGGGCACGTGATTAAGCAGAACAAAAAAAAAAAAACGTGGTTTACAATTTTTAATATATATATATATATATATATATATATATATATATATGATGGGTCAAAAACACCATTTAGCGTGACAGCCTTTATGATAGCCAGCTAGTTAATGTTATGTGAACATCGTAGCATGTTAAGAACCGTGGGTAGCTAACGTTAGTTACCTTATCTAGCACTTACGGATAGCTAAAACTGCTGTGTTTTGTGTATTATATAATTTTTTACTTACCTTGATATGTTTCTTCAAATCCGACTGTATTTTTTTGAAGGCCATTATTTCGCAACCTTTCGGGAGGCAGAGATCACTTCAATCTATATGAATTGTCTTTCACTCCAACAAATGCAAACATGGACTCTAAATAGGGCCATGGGTGGTCTTCTTCCTCATTGCTACGAACGGTTGAAAGTGAAGAAACTGAAGATGGAATTTCTCGGTTTTCCATGTCAAAAACAAACTAAAGTGCTCTTAATGCAGGCAGGCAGCGCTGTGTTCTTCGATCGTCTGAATGATTACAAGCCAGCTTACTCAAACCTGTGACAGCCATTTGCTGCTCTGGCAGTGATAATGTGGGTTTGGAAGGATTTGTAACATTTTTATAATTGTAACGAGTAACGATGCAGCACATAACAAATCTATTGGAGTAAAAGTAATAAACTCTTCGAAAAAATATGTACGGAAGTAAAAGTGGAAGTAGGAGAAAAAAACAGTACTCCAGTAAAGTACAGATACAGCCTTTTAGCACTTAAGTACAGTAGTAAAGTAGTTGTACTTCATTACTATACATCTCTGACAATGATTTTCTGTTTACATATAACATGGACATTAAACAGTTGTCACACAGCCTTGCTCGTTTCTCCTTATTTTCCTATGCCCCCAGAAGTGATCCCATGTTTTCTCTCGTTAAAGGGGTGACCCACTACGATATCGTATTTTAAACTTTAGTTGATGTGTAATGCAGCTGTGTGAACATAAACAACATCTCTGAATGTAAAACTCTCAAGTTCAATACAAAAGAGAGGCATTGGCTTTTACAGAGTTAGCTTAGCAAAGCCTACAGCAAACAGTTTGGGAACTACAAAAAATACATCCAGGTTAGTGTGATCACAATACATACACCTCGTGCAGCAAAGGGGCGTGGCCAGAGGTGCTGTAATGTTCTAGTAGAGAAAGCTAAAATGCCGTTCAAATGCTGGTACTTTCACAGAGCATGTTCTGTATCTGGGCTTCCAAAGTACATGACACAATGTAGAAGAGAAGTGCTTGCAATTTAATTTAATTATGTTCCAGAGAATTATAAAAAAAATATATAGTTAGCAAAATCTCTCCCGGTTCAGTGCTTCGATTCGGCTAAAAACTCCCCCAAAAAAGAGCAGCTCCAACCATAAGCTGATCTGCGAATTACAGCACATTATGTTAGCTGACCAATCACAGCCTCTTGAGGGTGGGCTTTTCAGCAGAACTAGGAAATATGATGGTCGTTTTCATGTTAGCTGCGTAGCTGTATATAGTCAAAGTTAGATATTTGAAAAAATAAGGTGATTTATTTTATTTATTTATTTATTTATATATTTTTTTTTACAAACAAAGCATGAACACACATTGCTTTGCATCTTATAAACACAACCACGCCTTAAAATACACTCTGGACCACCCCTTTAAGACTCACCC
>CAIGQZ010000690.1:14935658-14952209 GCA_903798205.1 Danio tinwini
CTTTGCTCAATACTTTGTTGATGCACCTTTGGCAACAATTACAGCCACGGGAAATGTTTGCCAATTCCTCTATACCTCTCAAGCTCCATCAGGTTGGATGGGAAGCAATGGTTTACAGCTATTTTCAGATTTTTCCAGAGATGTTCAGCAGGACTTAGGTCTGGACTCTGACTGGGCCACTAAAAGATTTTCACCGAGCTGTTGTGAAGCCACTCCATTAATATTTTGGCGTGTGCTTTGGGTCATTGTCCTGCTGGAAGATGAACCATCGCCCCAGTCTGAGGTCAAGAGCACTCTGAAGCAGGTTTTTATTTAGGATGTCTCTGTACATTGCTGCATTCATCTTTCCCTCTATCCTGACTAGTCTTCCAGTTCCTGTTCCAGAAAAACATCCCCACAGCATGATGTTACCACCACCAAGCTTCACTGTAGGGATGGTATTAGCCTGATGAGTGATGTCTGGTTTTCTTTAAATGAAACATCTGACATTCACTCCAAAGAGTTCAATTTTAGTCTTACCAGACCAGAGAATTTAGTTTCTTATGGTCTGAGAGTGCTCCAGATGCCTTTTGGCAAATTCCAGGCGGGGAGTGGCTTTCGTCTGGCCACTCTATCAAACAGGCCTGATTGGTGGATTGCTGTACAGATGGTTGTCCTTCTGTAAGGTTCTCCTCTCTCCACAGAAGAACGCTGGAGCTCAGACAGAGTGACCATCGGGTTATTGATCACCTCCCTGACTAAAGCCCTTCTCCCTCGATCACTCAGCTTAGATTGCCGGCCAGCTCTAGGAAGAGTCCTGGCGGTTCCAAACATCTTCCACTTATGGATGATGGAGGCCACTGTGCTCACATTCCTCAGTCTTGTGCCTCAAGACAATCCTCTCTCAGAGGTCTACAGACAATTTCTTTGTCTTCTTGCTTGGTTTGTTCTTTGACATGCACTGTCAACCCTGGTACCTTATATTTACATGTGTATGCCTTTTCAAATCATGTCCAATCAACTGAATTTACCACAGGTGAACTCCAATTAAGCTGCTTATTGTGTGTAAAATTTTGAGGAAATTAATGAATTTTCATTTTGGAATAAGGCTGTAACAAAAAAAAATAAATGTGGAAAAAGTGAAGTGCTATAAATACTTTCCGGATGCACTGTAAATTACTTCATTTAAATTTTTATAATAGCTATTATTTTTAGCATTTTATTAAAGTTAATAAACATGAAAACTAACACATTACTCTGTGATTTTCTTCTCAGTATCCCAAGGAAATTCTTAATTATCTCCTTTCTGCATGTGTGTGCACATAAGCTCTCATGAGAAAGTGGTAGATCATGGCCCATTAGCAGTGAGAGTGTCACCTAAACTACCACAGCATAGGTCACACTGAACCTGCTCATGAAAATGACCTGGCCTCCTGCTGCAAGCTTGTCTAATTATTTTGTGCTTCTCTAATTTATCAGTATTATAACTTATGATGTGCCTTAGCAGGCTGGAAGAGGTTCTTAGGGAGTTCACACATCACTACTGAGGTGGAGAGAAAATAAAGGGTCCAGCCTGCAGCCAGAGGTGCAGAGTTTCTAAACTCCCTCCTCACATTCGTATTAGTTTCCCCATAAGGGAAACACCATGACTAAGCTGTTTGCCATATTGCCTTGGTACAGGGGTGGGCTAAACAACAGGCTAACTCATTATTGGTGGTGATTATCAATGAAAAGCATTTCTCCTCTTGACTCTACTGCTTATACATCTAAAATATACATATACATTTTTAAACATAGTGCAGAATTTCCCAATCCTTTGTGATCTCTGCTTTCCACGTTGTGTATATTTCTCTTACTGCTTCAGAGGTTTGTTCCATTTGATTATAAGTGCCCTGCAAAGTAGACATAACATGATATTCTGCAATGATTGCAATTCAAAAGAAACGTGTTCAATTCAAAGGATATTAAAGTGCATAAGATGTGACTTTTCTGCAAATATCAGGATTAAAGTTAAAAAACCCTTCACACCTTTGTAATAAGTTTGGTCTGAAGATGTTGCAAACAGTTTAGTGCAAATTTTGTTTAGTTTGTTTTTAAATGAAGTTAACTTCAAGTTCAGCCGGTTTCCTGTGCAGAAATTAGGGGTACTGTAAAGAGTAGAGAACACTATCTATGTAGTGTCAGTGTTGGGAGAAACATATTACAAAAGTGCGTGATTACAATAATGTACATATTGATTAAATAATTTAGTATTATTATTTGTTATACAGTAATACAATGCAATACTATACTATTATGCATTATAATCTCAGTGATGCAATTTACAACACATTTTTACCCCAAAATTGAATGTTTTTTTTTTTTTTTTTTTTTTTTTAAGGATGCAAATACCAGGGCAAAAAATCAGTGAGTAAAATAACATGTCTATTTACTGCAGCTAGATGTATTGCTAGATTTTAGAAAGTTAGTCAGCAAAATCCCTGTCAAAAAAGCATATGACAAGGTATCAAGATCAAGGTACAATTTATTGTCTCCCATAGGACATTAACAAAGTGCTATTAAAACACTGGCATATTATTTCAAGTATACCGCATGGTAATTTCAAATGTGAGAAATGTTTACAATGCAACTTCACATACAAAACGTCAACTTTTACACATCCCCACACAGCAAAAAAGTTTAAAATTCGAGGCACTATTTAGTGCAAAACCATTAACGTAATCTATATGTTGCGGTGCCTGTGTGGTTTATGTTGGTAAAATGAGTAAGCCTTTAAAAATGTGCATTTCTGAACATCGATGTGCTATTTGACATCATGAGAAGTGCTGTTGCGCAGCATTTCTCAGTTATGAGACATTCTGTCTACACTTTACAATACATAGGGATTGAAATAGTGAAGTGTCCCCGTTGGGGAGAGATATTAACAAATTGCTGTTACAATGTGGGTTTTGGATTTTCACATTAGATACATTGTCTCCAAGAGGTTTAAATGAGGAGTTTGACATCCGTCCTTTTCTTTAATAATTATTTAATGTTTAATTAGGTGTTTGGGAAAAGGTTTTTGTTGTACAATATTTTGTTGTATATTTTGTGACATTATTTTGTTGTATTTTCTTGTTGTATTCTGTTTTCTTTAATTTGTGATGTAATATTATGGTTGGCGACGCAGTGGCGCAGTAGATGGTGCTGTCACCTCACAGCAAGAAGGTAGGTGGTTCGAGCCTCGGCTGGGTCAGTTGGCGTTTCTGTGTGGAGTTTGCATATTCTCCCAGCGTTCGCGTGGGTTTCCTCCGGGTGCTCCAGTTTCCTCCAAAGACATGCAGTACAGGTGAATTGGGTAGGCTAAATTGTCCGTAGTGTATGAGTGTGCATAGATGTTTCTCAAGGATGGGTTGCGGCTGGAAAAGCATCTGCTGTGTAAAACATGTGCTGGGTAAGTTGGCGGTTCAATCCGCTGTGGCGACCTCGGATTAATAAAGAGACTAAGCCTAAAAGAAAAGGAATGAATATTATGGTTTGTTTCTGTATTTTCGTTTTGAATATCTAAGTTTCTAGAGTTTTTATTTTTTTTTTTTATCTAAGTATTTAATTTATAAATGTGTAATTTTTTTTCTTGTTGTGACATAATAGGAGATTATGTGATCAGGTGTAGAACAAGGAGCACATTACTGTGATGAACACTGTGTGATGAAGAGCTGTGTGCTCAAAACGTTACACGCTTTGTGTCAGCCTTTGTTAATTTAATAAATTTGCATTTATGGAGCTTTGGTGTTGTCACCTTTTTGAATATATATATTGCACTTTTTGCGTTTTGGCTGAGCACCCAATTAAAAGTGATGTGCATGCTTTTTTACATTTTTTCATTGTCTCCTGTAGGAGAAATTTATTTTAGTAAAAAGGTTCTGCTGTACAGACACCAACAAGACAACACATAACATACATACACATTAAAAATCTAATCCTAAAATACCTCTAATATAAATACAATTCCTTAAAAACAATAATACAAAAAACATTATTTCATACACAGTATGAAATATTTAAGTAATTAATCAAATTTTCAATCAATAGTTGAATGTCACTCATAAAAACTTCTTTAAAGAAAACATTTGCACTTTTTTGACTTCAGATAAACACACAATGCAGATGCCCTTATTGCCACTGTCTAGCACCGAGTACAACCCTCATGCTTAAAAACACACACTCTACCACTCACACACTTCACCCAACTTACTTTATCCAATTGTCTTATATCACGTCTTTGGTCTGCATGAGAAAATTGAGCACCCAGAGGAAACCCCTTGCAGATACAGAGAGAACATGCACACTTCACACAGAAAAGCCTACTTGTCCAGCCAGTGACCTTCTTCCTGTGAGGCAACCGTGATAACCACTTAGCCAGACACCTTTATTTTAGTTGTATTTTCTTTTTACAGTATGTGTGGTAAAGGCTGGCCTCTACAATGTCAAAAACACAAGTTTTAGTCTCACTGTGTGAGGTTATTTGTGCCCACAGTTTAAAAGTATATAAGTAACGTAAACAAGTACACACACAAACACACAAGTATACTGCTAGCCCACAAGTATACTTTGGGATTTAACATAACACGAAAGTATAAAAAAAAAACTAGCCCTGAAGAGTGCTTTGTTTTTATTATCTGGTGAAGTTGATATTATCTGTACAAAACAACACACACTATGACAAAGTAATAAGATGTCATTAAAAAGGTATTTGTGATAAAACAAGAAATATGTATACATCAATAACTGTTAGCAAGTCCCCACAGAAAGCTGCTGTCAAAATGATCATTGTCTTATCTCCTGGCTGCTTTGCCAATCCTTTTTGTGTGTTTTTAAAATGAATGTGCTATTCTTGAAGTGCATTACAGAAATTGATTTTATTGCATTTATACGAACAGAAGAACTGTGTTAGTTTTAGGTAAGCTCAAGTCAGATCACTTTCCCTGATCATAATATTGATGTCATTTGAATGTATCAATGTTATTATAAAACTGCTCTTGTATTACACATTATTTTAAGCAATATCAAGATTAATGCTGTTGAATGTCAACATGAGCATTGGCAATAAATAATCATATCTGTGCTGACATTGAGTAAAGCTTGATTGCGATGATGTTTATACAACAAACTTGGCCAGTTCATATTTATGTCTGCCAATGTGAAAATCTCAGAAAGAAGTAAAAGCCTCAAGCTTCACTTGTCGCCAAGCAACAATAAAATATTATTTTTTAAATACAGACATTATTGTGTGTGTAGTATGTGCTAATATGCAATAAAAACCAAAAAAAGTGTTTTTTAAGAAAGGAGAAGACAAAGAAAGACGCAAATAAATAAATAATTACATAAATAAAACCATACATACATAAAGATAAATACAGAATTATTAAACCCTTTTTTCTTTTTTTTTCCTTTTAATATTTCCCAAATGATGTTTAACAGAGCAAGGAAATATTTACATTATGTCTGATAATATTTTATTATTATTATTATTATTTTTGGCTAGAACAAAAACAGTTTTTAATTTTTTTTGAGAAACATTTCAAGGACAAAATTATTATACCCTTTAGGCTAATGTTTTATTTATTTATTTTTTTGATAGTCTACAGAACAAACCATCATTATACAATAACTTGCCTAATTACCCTAACCTGCCTAGTTAACCTAATTTACCTAGTTAAGCCTTTAAATGTCACTTCAAGCTGTATAGAAGTGTCTTGAAAAATATCTAGTAAAATATTATTTACTGTCATCATGGCAAAGATAAAAGAAATCATTTATTAGAAATGAGTTATTAAAACTATTATGATTAGAAATGTGTTAAAAAATAAATCTTCTCTCTGTTAAATAGAAATTGGGGAGAAAAAAAAAAACAGTGGGGGTAATAATTCAGGAGGGTTTAATAATTCTGACTTCAACTGTACACATTTTTCCATTCATTGCTTGCAGATTGTTTAGGTTCCCCTTCGGAAGGGGAAATTCAATGCTATGTGGAAACTTCCACTATGGGGATTTCGTTCAGAAAGCCAATCATCTGAAAGAGTATGTAAACGGGCCAATGAAATGCCAATGAGTTGGCAGCTTCAGCTTGCGCACATGATGCTCGTTGTAATTAATCTTGCTATAAGAGAGCAGAGCTAGCAAGCCAAAGCATCCTTTTCGCTTCAGACGACTTCACAGCCTTCTGAAAGAATCGATGAGGGTTCCTCCAGCCGATTTCCTGAAATCCGCAAGAGAGAGAGTGAACGAGAGCGGTCTCCCGGTCCAGAGAGTGGTATACGCGGCGGCAGACGGTCGAGCTGGGTTTCTCCCGTGCCTGGCGTCCTTTGGGTCCGGTCCTCCCCGAGCGGTTTGTATTGCACTTTCACCTAAAAGAGCAACACGGTTTTTCAAGATGTCGCTCCGACCGTGCGTTTCTGGATGCGGTGGTTTCCTGTCCCCGGATGATGGGCACAAGCACTGCGTGGCATGTCTGGGGCACACGGGCAGGTCTGAGGGTTCCAGTGGGAGCTTATCCGCCGACCTCGGGCTCGCGGACCTCCCGCTCCTCTAAGCGCTCCATCCAAGCTTCGAGTGGAGGAAGCGATCCGTCTAACCAGATGGTAGCCCTCTCGCTCGATGACACCGGGGACCAGACGTCCACTGCTGCATCGGAGGGTGGGCTGTCAATGTCCGATGAAGATCCAGACCCGCTCCCTCCCTCCGGGCTGGGGAGCACTGTCAAAGATCTTGAGTCGGATATGATGGCCGTGCTTTCCCGGGCTGCTTCGGCCGTGGGGTTGGAGATGGTTTATCCCCCAGCTCCGCGGCCGGACCGACTAGATGGGTGCTACGTTGAGGATAAGAAGGCCAGTCCTTCGAAGCCTCTCATTCCCTTCTTCCCGGAAGTGCACAGTAAGCTCACGCAGTCTTGGAGGGCACCTTTCTCTGCAGATCTGCGTGCGTCTCCGCCCTCACCACTCTCGATGGTGGAGCAGCCAAGGGTTATGAGGCGATCCCGAAGGTCGAGCGCGCTATTGCGGTCAATCTTTGTCCGCATGGCGCCTCCTCCTGGAGGGGTCTGCCTTGTCTCCCGTCCAAAGCCTGTAGGTTATCTGCCTCCCTCGGAGCTAGAGCTTACAAAGCTGCGGGCCAGGCTGCTTCCGCCTTGCACGCTATGGCCACCTACCAGCGCTACCAGGCGCTGGCACAGTTGCACGAGGGTGGTTCCGACCCAAGCTTGTTACACGAGCTCCGCACCGCAACCGACTATGCTCTTCGGACCACTAAGTCCGCTGCGTGTGCGCTGGGAAGGACGATGGCCACATTAGTGGTCCAGGAACGCCACCTCTGGCTAAACCTGGCAGATATGCACGAGGTCGACAAAGTTCGCTTTCTTGACTCCCCCATATCCCAGGCTGGCCTGTTTAGCGACACCGTCGGTGAATTCACCCAGGAATTTAAGGCAGTGAAAGAGCAGTCCGATGCGAAGGGTAATGTCATCTATCGGCGGGACCGTAACACCGCTCCGCCCGTCGAGCCATCCACATCTGCTGCTCCTCGCCGAGGGCGTCCGCCTGCGAGAGCTGCACCGCTCCCGCCAGCGCCTCCGGCGAAGCGGCAGCGTCGAGCACCTCGTAAGCCGGCCGCCCCCCCCTCCCTGCCCAGGCCGCCGCTAAGTCCGGTAAACGGACCGCGAAGCGTCCCTGAGACAGGCCATCCGGAGAAGAGGGAATTTGCTTTTTCCCCGGTGGAGGGCCGGGCTTCAATACCAACGGTACTTTTCAGTACCACCAAAATATCAATGAAAGAGCACTTTTCCAATTCTCCGGATGTGACAGCCCGAACTCTGCCAGTCCGGGACGCTATGCCTTCTGGCTCGCAGAGTCGGTGCATTTCGCCAATGGCTCACAGGATCTGGGAGGACGGGTTCTCCCACTCCTCAAGCCCTCTCTCCGGAGCTCGGGAGCGAGGTGAGTGTGACTCTTTTATCTCCAGCTCTTCCGCGGGACCCCAGCGCTTCCCGGATCAGCTCTCCCACTCCGCGCTGCTCCACTGCAGGTACGTCATCGATTGTAGCGATGAGTCCATTAGCGAGGGCTCTCCCTGCCTGGTTAGCGCGGGCCAGTCCCTCGCTGTGGCTCATACGCACAATCAGACTCGGCTATACAATTCAGTTTGCGAAACGGCCCCCGAAGTTCACGGGCATGTACTTTACCAGGGTCAGCCCCAGGTCCGCCCCTGTCTTGCGAGAGGAGATTGCTGTCCTCCTGGCGAAGGATGCAATCGAGCCGGTCCCTCCAGCCGAGATGGAGAGCGGGTTTTACAGCCCGTACTTCATCGTACCCAAAAAGTGCGATGGGTTACGACCGATCCTAGATCTGCGCGTTTTGAACCGCTGTCTGCACAGGCTCCCGTTCAGAATGCTCACGCAGAAGCGCATCCTCTGGTGCGTTCGTCCTCAGGATTGGTTTGCAGCGATAGACCTGAAGGACACATACTTTCATGTCTCCATCCTACCCCGCCACCGTCAGTTTCTGAGGTTTGCGTTCAAGGGTCGAGCTTGGCAGTACAAAGTCCTCCCCTTCAGGCTCTCTCTGTCTCCACGGGTCTTCACCAAGCTCGCGGAGGGCGCCCTAGCGCCCCTTCGGCTCGCGGGCGTCCGCATACTCAACTATCTCGACGACTGGCTGATTTTAGCTCACTCTCGGGAACAGTTGACTGTGCACAGAGACAAGGTGCTCCAGCACCTCCATCTGTTGGGGTTTCAGGTCAACCGAGAAAAGAGCAAACTCACCCCAGCGCAGAGGATCTCTTTTCTCGGGTTGGAGCTGGACTCGGTCACCATGACAGCGCGCCTCTCCGGAGAGCGCGCTCAGCTAATGCTGAACTGTCTGAGAGAGTTCGACAGGAAAAAAGTGGTCCCACTGAAATCCTTTCAGAGGCTCCTGGGGCATATGGCAGCCACAGTCTCACGCCGCTCGGGTTACTCCATATGAGACCACTTCAGCACTGGCTTCACGATCGAGTCCCCAGACGCGCATGGCATGCGGGCACACACCGGGTCTCTGTTACTGCGCTGTGTCGCCGCGCCCTCACCCCCTGGAAAGACCCCTCATTCCTACAGGCCGGAGTGCCTCTAGGACAGGCGTCCAGTCATGTTGTTGTCTCAACAGATGCTTCCAGCACGGGCTGAGGGGCTGTGTGTTGCGGGCATGCAGCCGCGGGCCTGTGGAGGGCCAACCAGCTGCATTGGCATATCAATCGCCTAGAGCTGCTGGCAGTGTTCCTCGCTCTCCGCCGTTTTTTACCGGTGCTGGAGCGACAACACGTGCTGGTCAGGACAGACAGCATGGCGGCGGTGGCGTATATCAACCGTATGGGGGGTATCCGCTCTCGCCGCATGTCTCAGCTCGGATGCACTGGCCCACAGCTGGCCTCGGGGCATGCGCAAATATGCGTTTCCCCCAGTGAGCCTGCTCGCGCAGCTCTTGTGCAAGGTCAGGGTGGACGAGGAACAGGTCTTGCTAGTTGCGCCTCTCTGGCCCAACCGGACTTGGATGTCAGAACTCTCACTCCTCGCGACGGCCCCCCCTGGCAGATCCCTTTGAGAGAGGACCTACTCTCTCAGGGACAGGGCACCATCTGGCACCCTCGCCCGGATCTTTGGAACCTCCACGTGTGGTCCTTAGACGCGAGGAAGACTTAGGTAACCTACCCATGACGGTGGTTAATACCATCACTCAGGCGAGAGCCCCCTCAACGAGGCGCGCCTACGCCCTGAAGTGGAGTCTATTCACTGAATGGTGCGTCTCTCGCAGAGAAGACCCCCGAACTTGCCAGATCAGCGTTGTGCTTTCTTTTCTCCAAGAGAAGCTGGAGAGCAGGCTGTCGCCCTCCACACTCAAGGTTTACGTGGCTGCCATCTCCGCTCACCATCACGCGGTTGCTGGCAGCACCGTGGGAAGGCATAACCTCATCATCCGGTTCCTCAGAGGCGCTAGGCGAATTAATCCGCCCCGCCCCCCTCTCATGCCCTCTTGGGATCTCGCCCTCGTTCTCACGAGCTTGCGCACAGATCCATTTGAGCCACTCGAATCAGTATCTTTAAGATTTCTGTCCCTGAAGACAGCTCTGCTGGTCGCGTTGGCTTCCATCAAGAGGATGGGGGACCTGGAGGTATTTTCGGTCAGTGACTCGTGCCTGGAATTCAGGCCGGCTTACTCTCACGTTGTCCTGAGACCCCGGCCTGGATATGTGCCTAAGGTTCCTACCACACCATTTAAAGACCAGGTAGTGAGCCTGCAAGTGCTGCAAGTGCTGCCCCTGCTTACTCCCCCTTCATAGGGTTAGTTCATATGCTATTTGCCCCAGTCTCCCCACTTGGGTAGCAGGTGGCCTCCGCAGCGTCCTCCCTATCGGGACTGTATGCTTCCCAACGTACTGTCATATTAAATTCCTAGATATTCTAGACGCACTTGCGGCTCCCGAAAAATATATCTAAATCTTTAAATCTTCTGTTGAAGTGGGATAAGTAAGGGCCAGGGAACACGTTGGAAGACCACACCTCTGGTGATGATGGTGCGCTCACGCTCTCTTTGCCTGGCAAACCTCTCATCGGGGGCGAAGGTAAGGTTCAATCATTATGGCTTTTTCCATACATTTCCCCATAGTGGAAGTTTCCACATAGCATTAAAGTCCCCCTTCCGAAGGGGAATGCTCTGGTTACTAAAGTAACCCTCGTTCCCCGAGGGGGGGAACGGAAATGCTATGTCCCTTTGCCATAATGATTGCCCCTTGCCTGTTGAGATGAAGTCGCTTCAGCTACAAAAGGATGCTTTGGCTTGCTAGCTCTGCTCTCTTATAGCAAGATTAATTGCAACGAGCATCAGGTGTGCAAGCTGAAGCTGCCAACTCATTGGCATTTCATTGGCCCGTTTACATACTCTTTCTGATGATTGGCTTTCTGAACGAAATCCCCATAGTGGAAGTTTCCACATAGCATTTCCGTTCCCCCCCTCGGGGAACGAGGGTTACTTTAGTAACCAGAGCGTTTTTCTTCTAAATCTCAGGATCTCAATATTGTAAGTCACTGTAGATCTCCAAGATTAATTAAAGGTCACTGTTTTATGAGCGAATAACTCCTCAAATATTTAGAGAAAATCTTGCTTTTAGTCAGCTGATATCTGCAGATGCTTTGACCTCGATTTAATTTTGAATTAAGATGGTTTTTATAAGGTTTGGGATTTCATATATGAAATCAAAATAATGAAGGCAACATTTTTGCTGATTCCTGATTATAAATTAAAGAAATGGATATCAAACCAAAAAAAAAAAAAAAAAGATTCTTTGTTGTTCTTCAAAAAAATAGCTTCTTTGCCATTTATGTAAATTTTAGCTGAATATTTATTGAACATTTTGTATGCATGATATGAAGTAATATGGTCTCTGTGTGCTTTGAAATCATTCTTTGGACATTGTGAGCATTCACATTCAGTACGTGAGCAATGTTCAAAACCAAAAACCAACTGGCCACATGAAGCCATTTTACAGTTGGACAGTTCCTTACATCTGGCTAATTTCACATTTTCACAGAAACTCAAAAAAGAAAAGAAATATCTAATATCAGGCTGTACGGTGGTGCAGTGGGTAGCACATTCGCCTCACAGCAAGAAGGTTGCTGGTTCGAGAATCGAGTGGGTCAGTTGGCATTTCTGTGTGGAGTTTGCATGTTCTACCAGTGTTCGCATGGGTTTCCTCCGGGTGCTCCGGTTTCCCCCACAAGTCCAAAGACATGCGTTATAGGTGAATTGGGAAATTGTCCATATTGTATACATCTGGATGGGTGTGTATGAATGTTTCCCAGTGATGGGTTGTGGCTGGAAGGGCATCCGCTGTGTGAAACATATGCTGGGTAAGTTGGCGGTTCTTTCTGCTGTGGCGACCCCAAATTAATAAAGGGACTAAGCCGAAAAGAAAATGAATGAATGAATGAATGAATGAATATCTAATACCTGCTGCCTATGATTTACTAAGTTAGAAACTGTAAGCATTGCTCAAACTGATGTTTACACAATTTCTTTTAAAATAAAACATGAACATTAACTTTACACTTCAAATTTCTCGTCATGCACAAAAAAGTTTATACTGTAATAAAATATAAATAAAATGTCATGAATTCATCATACACCACTGTATGATGTAAACATATTTACATATTACATATTTACAAATGTATTATTTATGGATTGACTGATTGAAAATCACTTTCATCACTGTACTTTAAATGCTTTAAGATGCATTATTTACTTTATGGCTCTTTTATACTTGGCGGTAGGGTGTCAAGGAAAAGCCCCAGGGTTTTTTTTTAATGGACCGACAGGGATGTGGAGTTGTTGCTGCAAATAATAAAAGTACAACTTTGAATTAAAAAATCTACTTTTCAAGCTGTTTGGGCAGACATATGTGTAGGTATAGTGTATAGACCATCATTTTGGGGTGATATAAACTTTTTTTAAAAATGTAACAACATAAAAATGGTGGACCAATTGGAGCGTTTTTCAGACCAGCTTGACAGGAGTGTCCTGTCACATTTGCATGCAAAAAGAGTGCAAAGTTAAACCCGCGCTGTCTGTGTGTGTGTGCGTGTCTGCGCTGTGTGTGTGTCTGTGTGTGTGTATGTGTATCTGTGTGTGCATGTGAACTTTGTATCGACATTTTGTGCGACTCGTCGTTGTAGCTCGACAAGTGCATTAAATACTCATTGGGTCTTATTGTAGTATTTCTCAAAAACGTTACGTGGAATCTTCTTCCTTTATGTCTGTCTGCTGTCTGAGGCAGCCGAGGGAGGAGATTAAGGGACACTGACAGGCACGTAGAAACGGTGGGCGTGAAGGACTAGCCTTAAAGGCGCAGTACACAAAAAACTCTACCTGATGCTCAAATCTATAAATTAGTAACTTATGAAAGTTATAATAAAAAATCTGACAGGTGTTTTGAGCTGAACTGACCTTTAAGTGAGAATATAGACTTGGACACATGCAAAAACAACAACTCATTCTGTTTCTTTTGAAGAAATGCGATTTGAAGCATGTACCAAAATGACATTAATCTTTAACAATGCTTTCCAAACAGAGAGCATCCAAAACAATGGCTGTACAACATCTTACACCATTTTAGCTAAATTGATCACATGGGAAATAGGGTGCCATATTTGGATAGTGTTTTCAAAAAATATGATTTTTTTGGCAAAAAAAAATAAAAAATCTGTTTCTGTGTAAAACATGGGTCTTAAACTCGATTCCTGGAAGGCCACAGCTCTGCACAGTTTTGCTCCAACCCTAATCAAACACTGCTGATCCAACTCATCAAGGTGTTCCAGACTACTAGAGAGTATTAAGCAGGTGTGAGTTGGAGGTGGTTGGAGCTAAACTGTGCAGAGCTGTGGCACTCTAGTGCGGCCAAAATGGAGATAAAAATATTTATATACAAAAATGAAAAGATTAGTGTGGACATGGACAAAAAAATTGCCTTTTTTGTGGATCTGTTTTAGAGTTAAGACCTGGGAATCCCTGCCTACATGACTGTATTCTAGCATGACATTTCTTAATCCACAGTCCCTGTTGCAGTATGTGAAGTCAGCACATACATCATGTAGACACTAAGGGCAGCATTTGCCCTCTAATATATAAAGGCTGCAGCGTGTTTGCATAATGAAACGTCATGTGAGCCCAGCCAAGTATTTCTCAATTTTCATCGGACTATATTTTTTAGACTCTAAGGGCAAAGGTAAAACCGCATGTGTTATGTATGAGACACAGGACCTGCCGCATAAGTGCATTAGATACTCTGTATATACCAGTAAATCTGAATTATCGATTTGCAAGAGGTTTTCTGGAACACTAATGAAAACAGCACATTACCGTCAGGCTATGAATCTATTAAAAAAGGCCAACCCCAACAGGACACCTCTCTGCTTTACACAGCAAACAAACCTCCTTCAGCTAATCACGACCCACAGGGTATCTGGCAAACCGATGCTTTAGATTAAAGCCAGCATGAAGTGGAAGTAGCAATAGTCTTTTATTCCCTATAGTGGTTTGTTAACAAGTAGATATGTAGGAGTTGGAATTCATTGAATGATTGAATATTTGGGGATTTCTATTGCCTTGATGTCATTTGATTGAGAGGTTGCCCTCCCCTTACACAGCTGAACTGTAATGAAGTCCACTGAAGGCAAAAAATATATATATAAAATACAAAAATAGAAAAACACAAGTGTGAGGATCAATTATAACACATATTATAATGCGTGAGCTTTATCCCTCATGTTGACTTGTGGGTCAAAAATGTCGCCAAAATATGTCCTTTTGAGTTTCATTTAAATCATGGCAGGCTTCAGCATCATCATTGGTCCACTAGTCTATATTGACAGCTTCTCCTCTAGCCAATCAGTCGAAGGGGGAGTTATAATTTGAGCCAGACCAAATCTTGAATCTTGAAATTCTTGAAAGTCATGACTTTTTCTAAAATGCATAATTTCTAAAAAAAACAAAAAAAAAAAAAAAAAAAAAAAACATTTCTAGGCTGTACATATTTTTGATTTTTTGACTCACCATAAAATAATTTTTACATCAGTTCCCCTGTGATTAAATCATTGATAAAAAAAATCCACATTGATAAGGGAAAATCTAGAGATTGACAGAGTCTATGATGTAAATAAGGTTGTTTCGTCATGCATCAACATCAATCTTCTACTGTAATTCAAGTTCATTGAGTTATCCTGTATTTGTCTGCTGCATCTGGGTATTCACTAATAGTAATCCCATATAAGTGAAAGCAAAGCACAAACTATTAGATTACTAACGTATAAATAAAGCAATAGAGAACACAAAAGAAAGCAATTGAATAAAGATAAACATGGACATGCAAGAAAACTCATCTATCATCATGTCATCCATCTGTTTTATTACTTAAGATGTTTTGTAATTGTCTTCTTGTGTGACATAGTTGTCCTCATGGTATGACAAATATTCACACCAGTGGACATTATCTGCCACACCGAAGGACATTTCAATGTGCTTGCTATCAACCTTTAGCAGTTTGCAAAACACAATTAGTGATTCTCCATGCTTTTCCAACTATATATATATATATATATATATATATATATATATATATAATTTTCTAACATTACTAGTCACCCGCTATTTTCATTAGCCACAATTGTTGTTGGGAAAATATATTTTATATGCATAAATTTGACTTTGGCATGCAAAAATTACTTGATTTAGACTTTGTGTTATGTCCACATGCCTTCTCATTAATTTCACTTTTTTTGTGTGTATGAACTTACTCAATGTGCATGAGCAAATGGGCTATGGTTTCATAGTGTCGCATTACAATTTGTTTTTATTTTACAAGACTTTTCAGGGCTCAACACTAAGGATTTACCAAATTTATCTCTGACAACACTAAAATAAATAAATACTTATTTCTTAGCCACAAATGTTAAATAATGTATCAAAATATGCTAAATATAGATGTATACATGTGCTTTTTATTCAACAAAACCTTACTTTAAAAAAATATATTATTGCCATGTATCTACAACTATGCCTAGTCTGTCCGGGCTAAAGGTCTCTCAGATCACTAGTTAACTACACATACATGGGGAGTTAATCTCCTATTAAAGAAATGTTATTGTAACAATGATAACTAAAGCATATTAACATAAATAAACGTAAGCAAAAGAAAGCAGGTGTAAAGCATAATGTGAGATAATGGAAGGATGATCACGAGCAAACGAGAAACGTTAGGCCCATAATCTGTTCTGTTCAAAGAATAGTTAAAACAAATCCGGCAACCGCTGCTGCTTACAAAAAGACATATTTTAAAAACATCCAGAGCTTTTGGAAGAAGCAGGATTGTGGGTGCACGAGCATCACGTTTTGTCCAGTCTATTTCAAATAGAACCGATCGCAGCAGTTGCGTTCCAGGCACGGTTGCTTCGCGCCAGGAAAGTCACGCGCATCACATCACTTGTACGACGAGTGATCATCCTCTCATTCAGTATTCACCTGCTTTCTTTTGCTCGTGCGAACAAAATTTTTGTCAGTCATACTGCTTCTCGATTCTATGATGACATTTGCACGCATATTGGGCCATTCTTATTGTCGAACTTTACTTTTAAGATGACAATAAATTAAAAGTGGCTAGTGAGAGTGGTTTCCTAACCCACCACAGCTGAAATCTAGCCACATTTGGCGAGTTGGTGGGTGTTAATTTAAAGCCCTGTGTATAAACAGCTGATATCAGAATTATTAGCCCCCCCCCCATTGAATTTTTCTTTTTCTTTTACCGTCGGTCTACAGAACAAACCTAATTAACCTAGTTAAGCCTTTAAATGTCACTTTAAGCTGTATAGAAGTGTCTTGAAAAATATCTAGTAAAATATTATTTACTGTCATCATGGCAAAGATAAAATAAATCAGTCACTAGAAATGAGTTATTAAAACTACTATGATTAGAAATGTGTTAAAAAATCTCTCCTTTAAACAGAAATTGGGGAAAAAA
>CAIGQZ010000690.1:14952609-14964873 GCA_903798205.1 Danio tinwini
AAATATATATTTACTTCTTTTTTTTACGTGTACATTTAATCATTTGGAGGATTTGTTTATGCATATATTTTATTATTGTTGATTGATTCACTAGTTACAGGTCGTATGAATGTATGTGTGTATATATGTATGCACTTAATTATTTATTCACAACACACAGGATTATGTTGTTCAGAAAATCGACATACTCTCAAATGAAGAAGTTTAAATGAGCTTAGAGAGCTACATTTGTGGCTTCGGTAGATCTGGAACACAGCACACTCTGGTTGCGCCAATGTTGTTGTGTCAAGGTGGTTTGGGTGCTCAACCAAATGGAAATGTTTTGATAGCACTGCAGAGTCACAGGTGTTCACAATTTTTCATTTGTATCATTTGTCTCTGCATATTAAGCTGAGATAGATTAAGCAGTTTAAAGAAATATTCTAGATACAAAAAAGGTAACATTATTATTTTTTTTTACTTTAAAGTATCTAAAAAAAAAAACATGCTAACATCTAAGATGCATAATTGTATTATTTGTATTTTGAATCTGGTATTTGTGAATGTTAAATATGTGCTAATTATGTCAACAGTCATTTAGGGTAATTGAGCTACATTGTTATAGTAAGAAACTACAACTTAATCTTTAAACACAAATGTTTTCATGTGTTTTATTATTATTATTATTATTATTATTATTAGTAGTAGTAGTAGTAGTAGTAGTAGTCTGTAGTAGTAGAAGTATAAAAATGCCCATATTTATTAAATAAAATCAAAAACATTTTTTGTGGGATAGGGTGGATTATTTCAGGGTAAAACATATTCCAAAAAAATATATTGAAGAATGTTTTACATTTGAAAAAAAAAAATTTCATCAATATAAGCCTTTTTTACACGCATTTTGGACACATGTCGGTGTTTAAGCACCAGATAAAAGTACATTTTGCACACTAGGTCCACTTTAGACAAAAAAAAATATTGGTATAAGTAAGTCAAACCACTAGAATATTCCTCAGCAAATTGTAAATCCAAAATCCTTTTGTACGTTTTTTTTACTCATGAAGCAAAATATGTAATGGCCAAAATATATATATATATATATATATTTCATACTGAAATCTGTTAAGGTCATTGGAGACCAGAATCATTTTCTTTACATAAATAAATAAAAAAGATTGATCAATGTTGTACATGTTTTTGCAAAGTACAGAACTTGATGTTTTCTCAAAAGAGGATATTTTGTTGCTTCTCAATCAACAACTCAAACCATTAACAGAGGGCAATGATGAGGTTCATAGGGAAACTGTTGAAGTCACAACCCCTAACCCTAAAATATCTTTAAATATTAAGTACAAAATGCTGCTCCAGCAAAACATTCTACATTTCAAAATTACATTCACCCCATATAGGCCTACAAGAAACAAAATTAAAAGATACAAAACAATAATAGCCTTTTTAAATGAAAAAAAATTAAAAGTAAATGAGAAACACCCACACATTATGAAGACCTCACAGCAGAGTTTAAACCTAATTTACTCCATATATTTATGCTTGCACTCGTGACTTGACGGCTTTATCTCACACATACAAAAGCCATGGACCTTTTGGGCTTCTTGATGCCTGCCTCAAAGTATGTTAAGAGAGTGGTGTTGAAAATGTGTTTTCATCTTTCTTTAACTGAATTAAAATCTCTTTCAATTAAAAAAGTTTGCCAAGCAGTGGCCATATTTGCAATGCCAAAATCATATTTCCAATATCAAGTCCAATATAAATTAATAGAGGAAACCCCCACAAAAAATGCTCACATTTAAGTGAAGTAAAATAATTTTGAGAGGATCACGTGATTATGATTGTCCACGACTGGTCCCGCACCAGCTTACACATGATTCACTAATCAGACGTTTCCTTACTTACTATAAATAACCAGAGATTCTTACCTCAGTATCTTGAAGAATCCCTCCTCCTATCTAAATTGGGCGCAATGGCAGTCCAGTGTTTAGCACTGTTCATGGCAAGAATGTCACAGGTTAAAGTCCCTACTAAACCAGTAGACATTTTTGTGTGGACTTTGCTTGTTCTTCCCGTACTCATGTGAGTTTCCCCAGGTACCTCGGTTTCCTCCCACAGTCCAAAATACGCGACCTAAGCAAATTAAACATTCTAAAATGGCATTATAGTCTAATTCCTAATAAGCCATATATCTCTCTTTATCCATCCCTTTATCTGTCATAAGCCAGAATAAAATCAAGGGAGTTTATCGAGATCTACCTGAGCTCAAACTCCCCTCTCACCCTGCTAACAAGAGGGAGCCCAGGACTCGAGGATCTTATGAGCTCAAGGCTCACTCTCGGGACAGCATGCCAATCAAGCTTTATTATCAATGATCAGCTAAGTAAAGTCTTAAATTAACTCACAATTAAATGGCACATTTCAAATCAGCAACACAATCTAAAGTAACCTGTGCTGTTTGTTCATTAAGGTGTAAAAGTAAAAAAAAATATATATTATTTGTTCTAGCTATTACACATGTGCAATAATTGGGCAGTATTTTACAACACCCATCTCTTTTTTGTTTTAATGGAAACCAAAGGATATAGTTACAAATAAAATCTGGAGCAAAGATCAGTTCTGATGGGATGAGACATCAAACACAGTCTGGTATATTTTCTGTCAAAAGCAGTCACACATTAGTTGCCAAATTAAACATGTCCAACAAACTATAAGAATGTGTAGGATGTTTGTTCCATTCCTGTAATATAATTCATGAAAACTAAAAAAAACAAACAAACAAACAAAAAAACTAATTATTGGCCATTTTGGCTAAACAACCAAAATAATATTGCCAGTTTTCACTGCCCTACTAAGCACTCTTGATTTCTATTGCCAGGCTGTTTTGATGTATCACCCATTGGCCTGTTTCTTGTTATTTTCTTGGATTACCCCTTGCTTGGGTTGTTGGATTAGACTGCTCTCAATGTGTTTAGACCCTCATCTGTTAGCTTACCACTAGACTGTGTCTCTGCATACTGTTTTGCTTGGTTGCTAGAGCTCAATAAACTTTAGCAAACTGATTCAAATCAGCATTCAGCCTCGTTACAGTACAGTAGCAGAACAATCACAGGTTCACTTCCAGAGAACATATGTAGAATGTGTGCTTAAATGGACTGTAAATCAGACACATCAAATACTGTCTAAAGGAGTCTTCTGCAACCAATATTTACATTTATTTTGACACAATTGTTACCTGTAAATTTATTGTCAATGTGACATCATGGTAATTAATTGACATCAAATCAATGTGCATTTTGATGTTTTTTTTTTGTTTTTTTTTAACAAGGAGCCCGCTTTAAGTGCAATGTAAGAATACAGTTCAATTTGAAATTTGGAACTGAAGCTTTAAGATGAATAAAACATTTCTTGTCTTATATTGTAATACTTTTTGTGACATTATTTTGGTGGGCAAACAGGCATCGATGTGTGGATGTCAAATGAACATCAATGTTTTCACATCAAATAGTCTTACATTTATCACACTTTTTGATGTTGTTCTCAAGTTTCCCACCAGCTATGAATTCACGGTGCTTGATTTTCAAATTTGTTAAGTCGCAGATGTTTCAACACTGCATGGCTATGTAACATATCATTTAGTTGCTGTCATATGGTAAAGATAAAGAGCAAGGACTCAGTTGCAGAAAAAAAAGGTTTATTAAGTATAAAAATAAAGCTCAACAAAAACCACCTTACTTACTCCCAGGGCTATTTATATCGAAAATGATATTTAGCCACACCATGTTGATGTTTCATAACATCCAATTTTTTAAAAGGTGGGTCGTTAGTTCAACGCTCAACTGCCAACCTGGAGGACTAGAACATACACATATACACTATGGACAATTTAGCTTACCCAATTCACCTGTAGTGCATGTCTTTGAACTTGTGGGGGAAACCAGAGCACCCAGAGGAAATCCAATCGAATACAGGAAGAACATGCAAACTCCACACAGAAATGCCAACTGACCCACCCGCGTCTCGAACCAGCAACCTTCTTGTCTCAAACAACACCTGAAGGTAAAAATAACATAACTAAAAGACAAACTAGACTAGGCTGGGCTGGCCAGACTGGACAAGATCAAAACAAGTCTCTCAGGCAAACTGGCACAGGACAGCAGACATAAGGGAGCATTAAGGAGAAAAAATAGCAAACAAACAGATGAACACAATGTTTTATAATGGGTTAAGAAGATGGGAGGGACTAGACAAAAGACAGAAGAGCATATAATACAAAGAGACAACCCATGTGCTCACATCAATCAGGACTAGAACACGCAACCAATAAGAGAACTTATTAGTTATTACTTATTATTTAGCAGAGACAGTGCTCATTACAAAGATGAAGACACAGACAAACACAGGAAGTATAAGTGCATAACCCAAGAAAACTTAAGCTTAGCACATCATCCAAGACAGGACTAGTGTCTGGACTCCACCACCAAAACAATAATAAACACAACAAAAGTGGCAAAGTACTGTGTTCACATTGGATAATGGATCACCAACAGGAGCTTACAAACTGTGTTGGCTCTACATTTCATAACCAAATGCACGTGAGAACTGATAAGGAAATGAAAGATGACTTGAAAACACTTGAATTCAGAGTTCTCGTGCAAGACTGGATTGTACCCCATGGAGGAAGGCTATAGCTCAGATGAAATATTAAAAAAAAGTTCCAAACTTTTCAAAAATTGTCTCCTCTTGGGTCCAAAAAAACAGAGAACGAGCCTTTCTCTGAAGCTCATCCATATACCTAAGATTGTGGTCTATAGCTCTTCAACTTCCCACTGCTCTGTATCTTGTCTTTCATTGACTGTAGACCATCACAGATGTTCTTTTCAGTCGAAACACCTTTTGACAACAGGTCCATATATTCAGCATGCCAAATATTGCGATGACAACATGTCAGTGATTCTCTCTAATTATGTCTTTGAAAATCTACACTGCATGTGAATAAAGCTTTTTAAACAGATGATGTTCCAGCAGAGATCACAGAAGCACCAACAGCAGGAAACTGATCTGAAAATGGATTGAACACAGTAAAAGCCAGAGACAATATGATTACACATATTTAATCAACACTGTGATTTACACCCCTGCTCAAAACCAAAGCCAAAACACAGAATTACAAAGCCCAAATTAAATGTTGGGATGCAAAGAAGGTATACAGTCAAACGGATGCTTGAAGGTTATTATGAGCTACCTTTGATATGTCTCTGCTAATTCTAAATCCCATATAAAGGTGAGGTTGAGCACTTACAATAAAAGTAGATTAGTCTAAACTTAAGATAGATTGCTCAATTGAAGCACATATGCAACTAAGAAGTTGCATTCTGCATTTTTTCTATTTGTTCATTTATTGTTTTGGTGATCATGATGGGTCTGGAAACACTTCAGTGAGCAATATGGTGCTCCTGTGAAAGTGCTATGCCTCAAAGACTCTAACGTAATCACTGATGTGAGTGGGATTTTGTTAGATGTGCCAACTACCTTTGAAGCTCTGTTAGGCTGGGTTGGATATTAGTTTTAATTCAATTATGATATTCTTATCTTTCATGCAACCACTCACAGCATATAATCAGATTACGGAGGCGATGGCAATTAAAATCTAAGAACTAACAAGATGATCCGCCCTTCACGGTTGGTTTGTGAGAAACGGGGCTCAATCTGGTTTCAGTTAGTCAGCTCTGTTGCTATGAAAGCAACAAATGTATATTCATGAATAGTGATTGCAAATACATTCCAAAAAAATGCGTAAATAACACTTTTAGGTCATACAAAACTTAACTGATTAACCTTTTTTGCATTAATGTATAATTAAATACATGAATATCACTTTAATTAGGTTATTTTAGCTTTCCAAATATCTACTTTTTGAGGTTCAGTATCTAGATTGTACCAACCTGAAAAAAAAAGATTTCAGTAGTTTCTGATATTAACCAGTTTTTTTTTTCAATTTGCCTTTAAGCTAAAAACTAACCTCATTAGAGAAGTGAGTTTGTCCTCGAAGTAGTATTTTTACTTATATATGCTGAGCACTGTATATTGTTCACCCAGAGTGTTTACATGGTCATAATACCTTGAGTATTACAACAAGCATTTAGTTTCGGCTAGCTTTTGCAGCTGGATTTTGCTTTACAATGCCCTTGATGAACATTGGTGAATTTTGTTTCTGCAGGTGTGAATTATTCATGACTATTGTCACTCCTGCATAAAGCTGAGGTGAACCAAAATAGACTTTACAAAATGTAAATCATTGTAATGTTTTCTTTGAATGAGAGAACAAATAATTTGTACATACTTGTGAAGTAAATATTCTAGCCTACAAGACTGGTTACTCAAAAGTCTTGTTCAGGCACATTTAGTGTAGTTTTTTGGACCTTATTTCAGCTACATTGTTTTTCTCCAAAACCTACTAACCATAATGTGTTTTTTTGTTTTTTCAAAAAAAATGCAAGTATGTACGTCAGTATGTCTCACATATAATTGTAGCACAGTTTGTGCTGCATACAAAAAAAAAAACATGTTGGCCAATACTATGTAATAAGTTGCAGAAATAAGCACAAATGTCAGGGCATGTCAAAACATCGTAGGGGCCCCAACATCACCTTAGACCACTGAGGGTTAAACTAGCAGTTTTTTTTGCATGTGCCCACATGATAAAAAAGGTCATGTTTATGTTCTCTTCAGGTTTATGTATTTGTAATGTGAGTTTGATTACTATCTTACCATTTATAGCCACACTGAAAGCACCAGCAGATAGTTATTGATAGTTATGGATAGTACAACTTATTATTGAAAATAAAACAAGCAATATCACAGCCTGACATCATATGTATTAAAGGTGCAGCAGGTAATTGTCTTCAGAAACATTTTTTGTTGTGCTGGTTGAAAGTCTCTTCACAGTCCAATAGTAATGATTAAAGTGAATGATCTAAATGTGTTTATATGTATTTTTTATATTCTGGGTACGGCATAAAACAAAAAAAAATGTTTATCCAATTAAACAGTGTCGGGCAGACATCTGTCATAATTCCGATAAGTAGCCCAAACTGTCTGTCAACAAATGTAGATTTGGGCTTCTGTGCATGTCTGTTCACGCATAGCCACTATTAGCGTGTGCACGCCTGCATGCACACCGTGCGTTCACGTGCAGACTCACAGTCACAGTCGCAGTAAAATCAAATGCTGAATTTAAGCTTTTTAAAATCCTGAATCAATATTGTAGTTACTTTTGCAAGCTGGAGGAAGGACGACACCATGGCTGAAGGATTTCTGTTAGACAGGTAATGTTATTTTTTAAAACTATTTCAGTCCCCCAAAGCTGATGTAGATTGTGTTGTGTTATGAATGGGTTATATGCACTGAAGTGTTGCTTAGCCACTGAAATCTTCTGGTGAAAGATTGATGTGACTATTTTCAGTTTCATAAAGGACCTTTTACAGCATTGATAATGTAGATTTTTATTTAGTTTAACAACAAAACATCAGTAAATAGCGCTATTCTGCCTAGCCTGTCTTGCTGTGCTGAAGTTGCTTTTTATATTTACATCTGTTCATTTTTGAACAATGACAGCCTCCCTATACTGTTTACCATGCTACTCTGAATATTCATTCTGAAATAGCATGTAAGTGTGGCTTAGTAACAAATGTAATTCCTGCACGCCGCCGGCCAACCACTAACTACATTTATAATTGTCGAGTGACATGAACTAGTGGGTCGTCTGCTGTCATGTCGCAGTGCGCATGTTTGTGATTTCAGTAGGCATGGCTTTGAAACACAGTCCCTCCCCTGCCGTCCAAAGATAATATGCCAACCGGTTAGCAGTTTGCCAGATCACCTACTGCCCCTTTAATTATAGTTTAGTCCAAAGAACAATTTCACATTGATTTTGTTTTTAAGTTGAACCGGTATTTAAAGTTTATTGATTAATTATTTCATTTATTCATTCATTTTCCTTTGGCTTAATCACTATTTCAAAGGTTGTCACAGCACAATGAACTGCCAACTATTTCAGAATATGTTTTATGCAGCGGATGCTCTTCCAGCCAAAACCCAGTATTGGAAAACACCCATACATCTCACACACACTACGGCCAATTAAGCATATTTAATTCACCTACAGCGCATCTGTTTGGACTATGGGGGAAACAGGAGCACCTGGAGGAAACCCACACAAATACAGGGAGAACTAGTAAACTCCACACAGAAATGCCAACTGGCCCAGCTGGTACTCGAACCAGCAATCTTCTTGCTGTGCTAACCACTGAGCCACTGTGCCGCCCCAGTAAATAAAGTTGAACCAAGTAATTAAATTAATTCATGGACTATGAAAACACCATTTTAACTTTGAGTGAATGTTTTGTTTTCAGTTTCAACCAAGTCAATAAATATAAATATAAAATATAAATTTTAGTAATAAAAATATAATTGTAATAAAATTGTAGTAAAGTTGGTTCAGATCATATATTTGATCAGTGTACAGTGGTTTTGATGAGGTTAAGAGAAAACCCTACGACTAGTTTGCAAAGTAGATTTTTCAAATTATCTCAAATAATCCTTTTCAATTTCTCACAATCCCCTAGAACCATGAGTCACGCAGGCCACAGGGCCGTGAGTCACACTTTTTGATCACTGAAGCTCACGATTGAAGTGCTCACACTATACGGTCTGATTGCCGAGCTGTGACTTGATTGCTCACACTAAGCGTGTGAAATCAACAACCCCTGAACCTGGAAGTGTGTAGCTGCTTCTGCCCTTACAATGTGGGCAGAAACACTGAGTTTAGGCCAGTAGGTTTGTGGAATTCAACTGTGGGATTTATTGGGGGCAACCAAAATTTCCCACACATTCATCTGACCATCCAATTGCAGGTTAGGAGATGTTAAATGACTCTTGGTTCCCCCTGACAAACAACAGCATACAAAGATGAATTTCAAACTGACTCAAAAAATAAATAAATAAAGGTGTATGAATACTATTCAAGCAAACTACTCAGCAATGCATATTTATGTGCCTGAGTGCATTAGCAGCTGGTTGTTCAATCACAGGTGTATCATTTATGACATGAGAAAGTGAATTATTTAAGCTGGAGCTCACTATTGTTGTTGTTTTTTTTTTTTTGTTGTTGTTTTATTTTAGCTGCTTTAGCTGCTTCATATCTCACAACATTGACACTGGCATTGAGCTGAACTGAATCAACATTTAACTGACTTGAGCTGAATAACTACATTGCTGGATATATTGTTGAACTGCCTATAGCTGATCAAGTAACCTGACATTGCTATTATTGTGAATTACTTTAGCTACATAAAGACATGGTTTTCCTTAGAGCTGCTTTAGAGTAGAATCTGAGCTGTCTTCCAGTGGTTTGATTTGATTCAATGGTTTGACTTTAATTTACTGAATATTATTTTGCTTAGTCATTTAATTAAGTGGAACATTTTGAAGAACATTAAAAAAGAAAAGTTAACTTGACTTTCGCTCAAGTGATTTTGGCATTGGTTGTAATTTGTAGTAGAGTCATTTTCACAGTTAGGTGCCTGAACTTTTATTTTCAGGTGCACTTTACAACTCAATCATTAAATACGTTTAAACAAGTATTGCATGGTTATTTTTCATGCAGATTGCATGACCTCATATAGAGTCTAAGGGACATTTGTACTTTCACACATTCATTTGTCACACGTTATTTAATAAAGTTCAAAATTATTCAGAAAGAAAAAAGAAAGGTCATACTTAAATTTTTACCATAATATGCTCACTATTAGTAGGACATTATCTAAGCTTTTAGCTCAATATACTATGAATTTGCTACTTATTAATAGTTAGTAGTTTAGTAGTTAGATATATGCATCGGTAGGGATTGGGGATGTGAAATAAGATCATTCTTTATAAGTAATATTAAACATTATAAAGACAAAATAATAAAGACAAAGCAGCAGACATATTTTACATATCTATTATTGCTGCGGTCTTTTGTTAAAGTGGTCATGAATTGAGAGATATAAGAACTGAGAAATTGTTGTTTAGTAAGTTTTAAAACTCAAAAAAGCTTTTTTCTTAGTCTAAAAGCAGCTTATATTGAAGGCAACCTGTGACTAAATAGTGTAGTTACACTCCACTTCCACTGAGAAAAACAAACACTTGCTTCTACATCACTGCCTGTTTAGCTCAGCCCAGTGCTCTAAAAAAACAAGGCACTGTATTTGTGTTGTGGAAAAACAAATTATTTGCATTACCTTTATTCTGATGCCAAAATTAATAAAGAGTGAATAGGTCATCCATTGTTTATTTTTTATTTTTAAGGGGTCATAAACTGGCTTCTTAAATATAACATTATACTGTTAACAGAGGTCCTTACTATTAATGTTTGCATGGGTTTTACATTGAAAAACATCAAAAACCACAAGTAATAGGCTACTGTCTATGCTAGTCAAAAAAGTACATAAAATAGCCCTATTACTTCTAAATGATAGTTATTTGTATTTTAATGTACAAATCTTGATTACATTGTAAGTGGATTTCAGAGAACAGCACACATGAAAAAAACAGTTCATGACCCCTTCAAGACAAATGACTGATTTCTACCCCTAACCCTCTATCGCATAATGTTGCCATATGGCAACATGTTATGTTAATTTCCTTGCCACTGTTTCTTTTTTTTTGTTGGAAAAAAGAACCTTAGCTTTGCCAATGATGTGCTTTGGTTAAGTCACATGACATGCAGTGTTTTTTTTTTTTTTTGCAACACTGTGCAATAGTGAAATGTGCAATATTGCAATAGCTTAGCTAGCAAGCAGGGTCAGTTGTCATCTTTTAAGTTGTAACAATAACAACATGAATGCTAGTAGTATAATGTTGATTAGTCATATGGTAACCGCTTTTCCTTGGCTCTCGACGAAGGCGGTCGCACTTTTTCCCTCTCCGTCCCTTATCTTCCCTGTCTGGCTTTTCTTGTCTCGTCTTATTCTATCTCTGAGGCTCTCCGTGTCCTGCTATCCAAACGAATAAGGAATTATGGATCTGATCAAATGGTCTCTGAACACGATTGACACCATCTTCTCGATGAGAAGTTTGGGCTTGGGAGAGCCCACTTGTCCTGTTGGGACGTTTGCAGCTGGATACGTGATGGACGGGTGGGAGAAGTGGCGCATGGTGTGCCTGGCTGCTCTGTCCCTGGAGGACATTGAAGATATCTACCTATTCAGAACTTTGATAACAGGGTTTCTGCTGATGGGCTTATGCGGGGCCCTGGGGTATCGACGATTGATGAAAGCGGTCAGTGCTGCTCAAAACCCCACCAAGCTGGCCGGCTTGATTGAAACTATAATGGGCAGATATGCTGCTAATCAGACTGCTGTATTAGACCGCAAATTGGAAAACATTGGGGTGAATTTAGCGGCTTTGCAACAAGATTTGGCCAGGACTGGAGACCAGTGACGGACATTAAATATCGGTGAAATTGGCGGATATTGACCTAAATTTGAAATACTTTGTTCTCCTTTGGCTCCCAGTGTTTTTTCAGCCAGACAGCCTCGGCTGGAGAAAAACAACTTCTCCTGGATAGCAAGATAAGGAGACACTCTGAAATTCCTGCTCCCTGTCAAGGACACCTGTTGGACTCTACAGGCTTACACACACACACATACACAGCTACAGATAGACTTTCACTACCTAACCCTTTATCCCACGCCTTTGTGTGATTTTTGATTTTCACCCTCACAGCCATATCACCCTGCAGCCCAGGAATGGTTACTCACTGAAGCTAAGCAGGGCTGAGCCTGGTCAGTACCTAGCTGGGTGACCACATGGGAAAAACTAGGTTGCTGTTGGAAGTGGTGTTAATGAGGCCAGCAGGGGGCGCTCAACCTGTGGTCTGTGTGAGTCCTAATGCCCCAGTGAAAGTGAAGGGGACACTACACTGTCAGTGGGCGCCGTCTTCGGATGAGACGTTAAACTGAGGTCTTGACTGTCTGTGGTCATTAAAAAATCCCATGACACTTCTTGTAAAGAGTAGGGGTGTAACTCCGGTGTCCTGGCTAAATTCCCTCTCGGCCCTTACGATCATGGCCTCCCAATAATCACTTATCCACCGAATTGGCTCTATCACTGTCTCTCCACTCCACCAATAGCTGGTGTGTGGTGAGCACGCTGACGCCGTTGTCCTGTGGCTGCCGTCTCATCATCCAAGTGGATGCAGCACACTGACGGTGTTGTGGAGAGAGAACCCCC
>CAIGQZ010000690.1:14984795-15024979 GCA_903798205.1 Danio tinwini
ATCATATCATATCATATCATATCATATCATATCATATCATATCATATATCCGATCATCTTTACATTAAAGGCTTTTTAGTATATCCATTTCCCAGATAGAGTATTAACAAATAAGCTTTTAAGTCATATGCTAGCCTGCTGCTAAACGGATTAAAACTCTTGATGACCCATCATGTGCTATACACAGATTTTGTCCATTTGAAAGCCTACCAGAATGTGAATATGAATGTCTCATCCCTAAGAAATATAAGCTTAGGGATGAGCCTCTTGATATGCCTCGCCTGAACTTCTGGTTTCAATAGGAAATATGTCAACACAGCTCATAAAACTACACCAGCCAGATTATTGTATGGGTCTTTAGATGACCCCCTCTTATATCCAAAGATTATTTATTCTCCTAATGCAGCAGAATCTTGCGGAAGGACTGACTGTAAAAGGCAAAACTGGGGCTTTAGCACTAGCAGATTGATTACGAACAGCTCTTCGCTGAATGTACAGAACTTGTTTTTACTCAGCATGTCTCATTCACATGGTGCTCTTCATTAACACCACAGCTAGAATCCAGCATGACTGTGGAAATATCACTACACACTCACATGCCAGATGCACAACAGTGTCAGCGTTTGCTTCCTCTTTCTGTCGCCTGTTCTGTCACTACAGATTGTTTATTTTCTTCCTTCTGTTTGATTGGCTTTTGTTCGGGTTATGTCATAGATTATATCATTTAAATCTTTCCTGTAATACATGCATAAATTAGTTTTTACACTAAAATTAAAGGGGGGGGGGGTTGCTTTTAATACATCTAAGTACACACATTTTCAACAACACTTTGAGAGAAAAAAAATTGATTACAAATATATTTATTTATACAAACTGGCTTACCCAAACAAACGTAATTACTCAATATTTTAAAATAACAAACTACTTAATATTTTATTTGAATTATGGGTTTTATAGCTTTATCATGTTTTTTTTTTGGGGGGATTGTCAGAAATTAACCCTATACTGAAAAGAGATTAAAATACATTTAAACAAGATTTTTTGAAATAGAGATTGCTTTCACTTGTGAATCTTTCTATTTAGGTAATATACATTTAGATGGATAGATAAAAAAAGACAAGAAATGTTATTCATTCTTCTGGCAGCTAGTAAAAAAGTAATTACAAAAAAAATAAAAAAAAATAAATAAGAGTCACTTGCAGTTGAAGAATGGATTGATGCAGTGCACACCATATATCTATGTCATGGAAAAACGTATTAATTAAATTAAAAATCTTTTTAATTAGGAACACAGAATGAATACTGTTTTTTTTCTCATTTGGAGTAAATTGAGTATATTACACCAATATGCCTGGATTTTTCTTAAATTGTAACTTTAACATTTATATTATGTGTCTAAATATATATTTTTTTCCCTTTAAATGCAATAGTCTAAAGCATTTGTAGCTCCACATGTTTTGCTGTTTATGGATGTTCTTCAGGGGAAAAAAAATACAAAGCATTAGCAAGATCTGTAAGTCTCTTTCTGGAGTGCATTTCCAAAAACCAATGTTAGCCAACTAAGGTCGGAAGTTGCGCTGTTACAAACATAGTTCATTAATTTGACATTTCCCAAATCCGTCGTTCTAATGAACATTCGCTAACTGCGTTGCAAACATCTATGCTTGCAACTACACCTCTGGAGCTGTAGTTAGAAACATAGTTCCTGGCTGTGTTCTATTCCCAGTTATCCCCCTATGTCCTATTCGTTTAGAACATTCTAACATTTCAACTTGGAATGATATTTTTTATTTTTTTTTAAGTGATCACTCTTAAGTGTAATTTGCTTTCAAAGTTCAGTTTTAGTGATCTTCATTTTTACAGTTGCGCTTCCATTCACAGTGCACTTTAAAAACATTGATGTCATTTTGAACACATAATAATAATAAAAATAATAATAATAATAATTATTATTATTATGTGTTCAAAATTACATCAATGACATTTTTCATTTCCCATTAAATATTAAATATAACATTTCATTTCTTAATAGATAGCCTAATTATTTATTTATTGATGTGGTTTTTATATGATATTAGAATACATGTTAGCTTTTGTAACTTTTTTTGTGATTTTATGTTAATTTAGAATAAAATATGGAATATTTTCAATAATATTTGTAAAGGAAACATAAACCCTATATGTAATAAGGATTGACGCTTCAACAGACTGAGGATCCTATGCAGGTCTTTATTAGAATGGTCAGGCAGGCAGTGGTCAAAACTGGAACAAACAGATTGTCACAAGGCAGGCGGCACAGGGATAATCAAAACAAAACAAAGGTCTAAACACAGGAATCAGGACAAGGACAACCGTGTCGTAAAGTTCACTTATTCAGATCGCAAGACTCAGCTACATTGTGTGTTTGTGTGCTCACTTTATAGTCCATGTATCAGTTCATGAGTAGCTTCAGCTGTGAGAGTGCAATCAAAGGTGACTTGGATCAGGTGTGTGCGTGTGGCATGACTGAATATGTAGTCCATATCAACCAGCAGATTTGTAGTCTTTGTGACTGTGTGTGTGTTTACCAGCGATCTCTGGCTGTAGATCACTGGTGATCGTGACACTATATGTGCCGTTTACATATATTTCAATTAATATGGAAAACGAGTGCATGTTTTTACCAAAAATAATATTGGATTTTTTAATATTGGAAACACTCATCACTACATCGTTCTTTTTCCAAACAATGCATCATACTATGATAGCTCAGCCACGAGTTATGCTGTTGTTTGGGAAACGCACCCCTGTATGAGAAATTAAGTTATATATGTATTTTATTTTAGAAACTCAAATAAATAAATAAATAAATAAAAATGTATTTTATTAACTGCTACAGAACATAGAGATGGACACACTGCTGCACTCTTTGTGAACATTGTGTTTATATAAATAAATAAATAATATGTGGGTATCATTCTGCCTGCAATGAGCGCAAAGGCGCATGACTAAACTTACTACCATTTCATAAATACTGTGGCTGTTGGACCACAAAGTGTATCTGTGTTCCTCTGTGTCTAGTTTATTTGCTGGTGTTTTGCGAAGTTACTGTACAAGTAGCTCAAACTCACACATTCAGAGGTAAGAACTGATGAACAACTTTAATCCTAAATGAAGCACAAAACAGAGCTGTGGAACTCCTCAGGGAGACTTGACACTTAAACACACGCATCACCAGGCCTGCTGCCCTCCCACAGTTCTCAGTCCTGCCCACACCTGTCACAGCTACCAAGTCGAACAATCTCAAGGCTGATTATTATTCAACCCAGGCTCATTCTGAAAATGTACCGCTATATACATATCTGGAGATGAATACGTCCCAGGAGCTACATTTGTTATTTATTTATTTATTTATTTTTGTGAATACACCAAAGGCCGCTGTGTATGCTTTTTGAGATCACTAATTTCTCTCGCGAGTACCATTCTTGCCTGCTGTTCTCGCATAAACCCACCAGAGGCTGCTGTCTGAGCAACCCTCCTCCTTCCCTAAACCCAACCAATTGTATTGTATCCATATTGTCACCTCACAGCAAAAAGGTTGCTGGTTTGAGTCCCGGCTGGACCAGTTGTTATTTCTGTGTTGAGTTTGCATGTTCTCCCCTAGGTTTCCTCTCCGGTTTTCCCCACAGTCCAAAGACATAGAGTATAGGTGAATTAATAAACTAAATTGGCCATAGTGAATGAATGTGTGTGAATGAGAGACTGTATAGGTGTTTCCCACCAGGGTGCTGGGTTGCGGCTGTGAAGAGCGACTGCTGTGTAAAACACATGCCAGAGTAGTTGGCAGTTCATTCCATTGTGGTATAAATCAGGGACTAAGCTAAAGGTAAATGAATGAATGTGATGCAATTTGTATACAATGTCATATTGTATATTGTGTTTCCATAAAGAGTGTGATTATAATTAGTTTTGTACATTTTGATTACTATTTTATTAATATTACTTTTTTATTTATTTATTACGGAAGTCCTAAGAGGCTATGCACTAAAATATTTTTTCTCTCTTGTTATGTCGTGATCTTGACATAAAAAAGTTATGTCATGATCATGACTTAATGAAGTTATGTCATGAAGTTTTGCTTTTATTTATTTATGTTTTAATTATTATTATTATCATTATATATATTAATATCTGGCAAATATCTGGCCAGAGGGTCTACACTGGCCCTGTGAACAGGGTGAGAGTAGCCCAACTGCAAACGAGCATTTGTGCAACACATTAAAGGCGTTCAGAACAGCTATAATATGAGAGCAAACGCTCGTGCTCATGATTAATGTACATTTATGATTATATTCATGTATATGATCATATACAATTATTTACAATAATATTCCCTCAACTGTTACCATTTTAAGGCAACTCTATATGGTGTAAAATAAGTTGCTGCATGAATGAATTAAATTATGAAGAATGAAGATCCTGCTCTGCTTTGATCCTTTCCGCAAATTAATTACAACTTAAAAAATGTGCCATATAGAGTTGCTTTAAAATAAAAACAGTTCAGGGAATATTCTTGTAAATAATCATATATAATCATATACATGCATATAATTATGAATGTACATTCATCATTAGCATGAGCGTTTGCTCTCATATTATGGCTGTTCTGTACCCCTTTAATTGCACGAATGTGCATCTGCAGTATTCTCTCCCTGTTCGAAGGGCTAGTGTCCTGACATCTGCCAGATATTAATACTAATACTTATACTACTACTACAACTACTACTACTACTACTAATAATAATAATAATAATAATAATAATAAGAAGAAGAAGAAGAAGAAGAAGAAGAAGAAGAAGAAGAATAAATAAATAAATAAATAAATAAAAGCAAAAAAATATCGTGATCACGACAACAACAACTTATGTTGTGATTACGACTTTTTTTTTTTTTGAAAAATAAGTCGTGATCACGAGAAAACAACTTTTTGTTATGTCAAGATCACGACAAAACAAAAGAAAAAATATTTTAATGCATGGCCTCTTAGAACTTCCATAATTTAAAAATTAAACATTTTTAAAAAGGGCATGTGCAAGACAAACTAACAAAAATAGAAACACATCTAAATTAAATGACTGAACAAAAAATAAAGGAACTTAAATCAAATGAAATATGCTTGAGAGAGTGGAAAACAACAGGGAAATAGAGATAAAAACTATATTGCCTACATGTATTGGGCATTTCATATTGCTGACCTTCTTTAACCTTATTTTTTATTAACTGCTTTATGCCCTTATCTGCATTTAGGTGGTTTATATTGATTGCTAATCCTAAAGAGTTGACAATCATCGGGTTAAAAGTTCAGGATACAACTCTATATAAACTTATATTTCAGCACTTTTTGAAATAGACAGCACTCCTAACTAGCACACAATGTGCCTTTTTGGGAAACACACATGGAGTTTGCACATACAGAATGCTGAGATACATTAAAGGGCACCTATTTTACCCCTTTTTTAAGATGTAACATTAATATTATGGTTCTTCTGAGTGTGCCAGTTTAGGTTCAGTTCAAAACAAAATTACAATTTTTATTATGATGTGTTAAAAAGTGCCATTTTAGGGGCGTGTGCACAGGTCGCTGTTTTAGGGGCGTGTTGCTTTACATGAAAATTAGTTTCAACTTCCCGCCCAACTTAACATAGGGGCGAAGCCAAGAGCTCCCCCGCTTTGTCTATGGCTACAGACAGGCAGACTGAGAGCAGTAACATTAGTTAGAGGATCAGCATTCAGCCGTACATGTATGACTCGGACACAGTCCAAGCAGAGAGTACAAAATCATTTGTGTCTTTGTATAGTTTTACAGCCAACTGTGTGCTAGTTTAAAACTCCGAGCTTGTAGCCTACACCGAGACTAATAACCAAGCACACTGAATTAACTTTGACTGAAGGGCATCACACACCGGAGGCACCGCGACATGGCGCGCACATGACAGTTGAAAGTATCGCACACTTGCAGCGTCGGTGTGTCACCTGATTGAAACGTATGTTTAGAATTCAGAAATGCATGCCGCTGCATGGCGCGATGCTGCTTGTCGCCGAGCGGTGCTTCTGGTGTACGACATGCTTGAGGCTATAACTAATGGGCGTCATACATCATACACGGCGTCATACGCCGCTCAGAGCCACGACATGACACACCAAACGTGCACATTCGCGTGTTATTTAAAATTAAACTGTTAGATAACTCTCAGTGGCGCAGCAGAAATATGAACAGTGTCCTGAGCAGGGCCAGCACGTCCATAGAGGCGACCTAGGCGGCAGAATAGTGAGCGAACCCCCCAGTCCTCACTTTCATCCGCGACACCCACCCCCCTCCCTTCCGGTACTCAGTTTCATCCGCGACACCGTTCGTTATTTCCAATGGAGGGACGCGCACGTGAGGCAATGTGCTCGCACTTTCCAGCTGCACCTAGTTAAGATGACAGGGAGCTTCTGTGACCGCGAGAAATGAAAACCGCTGAAGTTTAAGGAAGACGCAATGAAAAGTACACATGTATGCAAACTCACAAACACTGGCGTGGAGGAGAGAGATAACCTGGTGAATGTTGAACCCAATGAGCCTTACATCTAAAAATAGAGCAAGGGTGTTTCTTTGGTGATGTTGCTTTGACTCACACGCTGAAAATGGCGGACGTGAAACAACATACTGAGGAGATGGTAATGCACACCTGTCAATCAATATTGGTGGGCGGGGGGACCGCACTCCTACGTCAAGTTGCGGTCGATCTCAAAACCGCTCCAATTGGTCCACCGTTTTTATGTTGTTAAATTGAAAAAAAAAAGACTGAGTGTGTTTATATCACCCCAATATGACAGTCTATACACTATACATACACATATGTCTGTCCAAACAGCTTGAAAAGTAGATTTTTCACCATAGGTGCCCTTTAAGAAAACCCAGTTCTGCTGTCTTAGGGGAAAAAAAAAACTTGAGAAGTTTATCTTTAGTTTAACTTTATGATGTTATGATGTTTTAAATTTCCTCTTCTCTCCTCCCTCTGTTTTTGGCAACTAAATTTTTGGGGGCAAATTTTTGGATTTTATTTATGTTTTGTCTGGCTCAACACACTTGACTCTCTTGCTCCTCTCTGTCGAGACTGCTGTCCCTTGCAGTCAATTAGCATTTAGCATTGTTCCTAAACAACCAATAATTAATTCATCCAAGTTTGCATGAGCACTGTGCTGTGCCTATGAGAAAGCACCGATGCAGACATACAGGTGTTTTGATTCCTAAAGCTTGTAAAAATAGCTAGGATCTGAATATTGCATGCAGCACAGGAGCACACAGGTATACACTCAATATCACGGGAGAGAGAGAGGCTATATATAGTTGGTGAAATAGGTATTGAACACACCATTTTTCCTAGGGATAATATTTCTAAAGGAGCTGTTGACATGGAACTGAACCAGGTTTTAGTAAAAACCCAAACAATATAAAAATAAAAACAAAGATACAAAAACACATGCATTGCTCTGTGTGATTTTCATTTTTTTTTCACAGACTTTAACAGTGTACAAATCTTTTTAGTTGTTTGGGTCTCACCTATTAAATTTGATCTTTATTTTGTATTTTCTATTGAATTCAAGTCAGGCAATTGCCCAACCAACACATACATGTGGGGCCCAGATGGGTGACACTTGTGCTCATATCTGGGGCCCACTAGGGCTACCCAATTGGGAGCCAACTAATTTTGTCCTCGGGTTCCATGGTGGCCCCACATGTGTTAGCCCAAGTGGGTTAGTGATGGGTCCTTGATGGGCACCATATAGGACCCATCTGGGTAAGCCCATGTGGGGCCTATATGAAACCCATATGAGACTGCTTACATGGGTTAATGATGGTACCCAGGAGGGTTTTATGTAGGTATTTTATGGGCTTTATATGGGCTATATATGGGCTAACATACTCATTTGGTTGGGTTACCTTATTTTACAGTAAACCCCTAAAACACATTAAATTTAACCCACTAAAGTACAGTAAAATGTTAAATGCAATGCTTCAATGAAGAAAGACCAGTAGCTCATTCTTTTATTTATTAAAATGTTTTTAAACTCAAATATAAAACACAAGTGCAGTATTCAACCATAATAACCTCTTGGACAGAAGGGTTCCAAAATAAAAACAAGACAAAGCAATCAGTGTAGCTCCTAAGTCCTCCATTCTCACTCTCCCAGTGGTCCTTTTAATTCAACTCATCTTTATTTCTACAGCTCTTTTACAGTGTAGATTTTGTCAAAGCAGCTGAACACAGAAGTTCTAGTAAATTGAAACTGTGTCAGTCCAGTTTTCAGAGTTACAGTTCAGTTTAGTCAAGTGTAATGTAAATGTCACTGCTGAAAGCCCAAACACTGAAGAGCGAATCCATCAAAGCGCAAAGTCCCAAACCAAGCAAGCCAGTGGCAAGGAACAAACTTTACCAATTGACGAAAGCAAAGGAAAAAAACTGGAGAGAAACTAGACTCTGTTAGGCATGATCTTTTCTCCTCTAGCCAAACTTCTTGTGCAGAGCTGCAGTCTTGGGGCTGGAGAACGTCCATCGTGGAGAAACTGCAGGTGTGAGTAGGTCATATAGGCTGTTCAGGCAGGCCCATAGGGTCAATGCGGAGACTCGTCTGTCACTGGTGTTATTCAGGAACTCGTCTCATGCTCTCCACTCCTCCATGACCATAATATGCTCAGGATATGGGCCGGTACAGGGTTATGGAGACCTAGGAATCAAGAAGAAACAGTCTAACATAAGCTACATACCATTCAAATCGTAATGTCTCTCGGCAAGTGTTCCTGGGCTCCGGTTGTCCTAGTTAATGCAGCCTAACAATCCTTTAGAGTGTCTTTAATCTAGTTCTAAACTGACAGTGTCTGCCTCCTAAACTGTACTAGTTAGGCTGTTCCAGAGTTTAGGTGCCATTTAAGGCAAGGCAAGGCAAGTTTATTTATATAGCACATTTCATACACAGTGGCAATTCAAAGTGCTTTACATAAACAAGAATTTAAAAAAGACAAAGGTAAGAAAAAATAAAAACAGATAAAAAACATATAAAATGTAACACAGGTTGTAAAATAATGAAAAAGAAGAGAAAAACATAATAGTGCGATCTGTCGGACGTAGCACAGTGCTCATTCAGTTTTCAGTCTTGATTTGAATGTGCCTAATGTTTGAGCACATCTGATCATTTCTGGAAGCTGATTCCAGCAGTGAGGGGCATAGTAGCTGAAAGCCGATTCACCCTGCTTTAACTGAACTCTTGGAATTTCTAGTTTATATGATCCTAGAGATCGGAGGGATCTGTTAGGTTTGTATTCAGTGAGCATATCTGTAATGTATTGAGGTCCTAGGCCATTTAGTGATTTATAGACAAGTAATAATACTTAAAATCTATTCTGAATGTAACTGGGAGCCAGTGTAGAGACCTGAGGACAGGTGTGATGTGCTCTGATTTCCTGGTTCTGGTCAGAATCCTGGCCGCAGCGTTCTGGATGAGCTGCAACTGTCTGACTGTCTTTTTGGGAAGGCCAGTGAGGAGGCTGTTACAGTAATCCACCCTGCTGCTGATAAAAGCATGAACAAGTTTCTCTAAGTTTTCACTGGAAACAAAGCATCTGATTAGTGCAATGTTTTTGGGATGATAGTGTGCTGATTAACTAATTGCTTTGACATGACTATTGAAACTAATAATATTTTTTTCTAATTGTGCAGATGCAGTCATGAAATGTGATCAGCCACAGAGATCATCAGAATGACCACATCCGAGCATCCAAAGCATGTGCCACAAAAAAGCGAAGGTGGATTTATTTATGTAAAGTTAACGTTAAACTTATAAGAAGTAAACTTACAAATTGTTTTACATGTTCTTATTTATTGTCAGACATTAAATTTAAAGTTTTGGAAGGCTCAGATAAAACTTGATAAGTATATATTATATTATATTTATTATATTATGTCAATGCAGTGGCACAGTAGGTAGTGCTGTTGCCTCACAGCAAGAAGGTTGCTGGTTCAAGCCTTGGCTGGGTCAGCTGACGTTTCTGTGTGGAGTTTGCAAGTTCTCCCTGCGTTTGCGTGGGTTTCCTCCGGGTGCTCCCGTTTCCCCCAAAGACATGCGGCAGATGTTAATTGGTTAGGCTAAATTGTCCGTAGTGTATGAGTGTGAATGAGTGTGTATGGATGTTTCCCAGAGATGGGTTGCGGCTGGAAGGGCATCCGCTGCGTAAAATCGTGCTGGATAAGTTGGCGGTGCATTCCGCTGTGGCAACCCCAGATTAATAAAGGGACTAAGTCGAAAAGAAAATGAACGAATGAATTATATTATTAACAACATTGTTATTTGGTGACTCTCATTCTATTTTTTTCTCACAGTTTGCCTTATGTCTACGTGTGGCTGTGCAGAGATTGTGTCTCATCTAACACATTAAGATCAAAGCTTTTAAAACACTTAAAGTTGGTACATGAAAACTGTCTGCGAACTAGAGGTACTTAAATCTCATTTCAGTACATTGTTTTTTTACTCATGGTTTGTTTCAGTTTTGCTAGAGTTAGGGGTAAGAAATCTAAATCTTAAATGCTTATTATTATTACTATTACCAATTGTGTAAAAAAAAAATAAGTGTCTGATTGGTTTAAAAATGTAAAAAAAAAAAAATATATATATATATATATATATATATATATATGTATCAATCAGCAGCCAACCTGATGATTTTTATTAATTTGTCATTTTAGGTATCTGCAGAATTTCATATGATCACAGCATTGGATCAGGTAGGTTTTCTCAATTCAATGTCATTTTAAATAGCAATTCTTCAGAGATTCACGTCATGGTCATTTTGCATTCTAAAGTCAGTGAATAATTCCTTTTCTTAAGCTTCAAATGTCTCATGGAATTGCTTAATGCTTTTGCACCATTAGATGCGAAACTTGCTATTCTTCAGTGGTTCTATTTAATGTTACTTTAAATGTTAGTATACAGCAAATAAAACTAAATTCCTAACTAAATTTTTTTTTCACATTGTTTAGAATGCCACCATCATAAGAAAATGTGAATGCATTCTGAAAGCCCTTCCTGTCTACTTGAAAACCATCCAAAACTCATAAAGGAGTACAGGGCAAGATATTTACATAATATATATATATATATATATATATATATATATATATATATATATATATATATTGAATTAAACAAAACCCATTTCACCCGTGATCTATTGGTAATTGTTTTTTTTGTTTTTTTTTGTACTTGATCTTGATCTTAGGATGTTGAACATGCAGGGCTGGTGCATCCATAGAGGCGACCTAGGCAGCTTGCTCCGGCCCTGTGAACATGAAGCCCTAACTTTGTTGTACAACACCACACGAGGAAACCATCTCGTCATATAGAAAGAAGCAGATACTAAAGAGCATTGTGAAGGTGTTGGAATCTTCACTGAAGACATCCAAAAACTTGGACAATGTGGAAAATGCATGTTTTTATCCTTGTTGTGATTTATGCATTGAACTTAAACTCTCACAAAATCTGAGGTGCTCTTTTGAAGTATTTCAAAAACATGTTATGGGGCTAGGTGCAAATAATCTGTCAGACAAGGTCCAGGTTCAACTATTTCTGTAAATACTGTAACTTGATGTAAAGACCAAGAGTTAGGAGTTGTGCTTTCTTTGTAATGTTGAATAATTGCTGTACTTTTGTTTTAGTACTGACTGCTACCTGTTTCTTGCTTTGAAAAACTGATGCATGGTCATATACTGTATGCCGGTTGTCTTTAGATTTTGTACAAGTAACTTTGCTGGATTAAGTGAAAATTCAAAAAATGGAACTTGATTTTTTTTTAGGTTGAAGTAATAGTTGTATCTACTCAAAGTTGGTGAACTGATTTGCTTCTTAAACTTGAGGCAATCAGTTTCCACATTTTCCTAAGTAAACTCAACTTGTTACCGTTTACAGTGTGCTGGTTAATGCATTTACTGACATAAACAAACAATGAACAATTACACCATTTGTTCATGTTAGTTAATGGAAATACAGTTGTTCATTTTTAGTTCATGTTAGCTTGTGGTACATTCACTATTCTTAAGCATTGTTGAACTATATTTAATTAATAATGTACAAGTATTGTTCATAATTAGTTTATGTTAGTAAATACATTACCTAATGAATACTTAGTTTGGTTAAGCAGTGTTTAATTTTTATTGTTTTAAATGTGTTGTAGAGACCCATGCAAGATTGGCTTTGTAATTTTGTTGTTATTGATATTATTATTAATAATAATATTATAATTGGCGACTCAGTGGCGCAGTAGGTAGTGCTGTCACCTCACAGCAAGAACATCGCTGGGTCACAGGTTTGAACCTTGGCTGGGCTGGGTCAGTTGGCGTTTCTGTGTGGAGTTTGCATATTCTCCCTGCATTCATGTGGGTTTCCACCGGGTGCTCCGGTTCCCCCCCCAGTCCAAAGACATGTGGTACAGGTGAATTGGGTAGACTAAATTGTCCGTAGTGAATGAGTGTGTGGATGTTTCCCAGAGATGGGTTGTGGCTGGAAGGGTATCCTCTGCGTAAAATTGTGCTGGATAAGTTGGTGGTTCATTCTGCTGTGGTGACCCCAGATTGATAAAAGGGACTAAGCCGAAAATAAATTATTATAATTATTATTATTATATGTTTGTATTTTACTACCAGTGCTGATTTTAAATTTGTTACGATGCACATTATTAAACTTTAACAGTCAAAGTTTATTAGAGATGTTTGTGCCAGTTCAAAACAATAAAGATGGAAATAAGTGAGTAATGGCTGAGTTGTTATTTTTATTTGTAAATGCCTGTTTAACTGTAGTCCCATGTTTTCCTGTTTTCTGTGGCATAACTGTAGTCCCATTTCAAAAGGTGGCATAGTGTTTAAGATCATTTAAATGTCTCAGAAGCAGATGATAAATGGAAAAGCATACAAAGGTGCCATGCACTTCCAACTCAATTCTGCTGCTGAGACAATCAAATGATTTGAAACAGTATGCCACCTTCTGAAATGGGACTACAGTTATGCACAGAGCATATAAGCAGTATGAAATGAGGTATAAAATGAGTTCAGGTCTGACATAGAAAAGACGTCCATAATAACCACATTTGGCCTTCAATTATACCTAATACAGAAGTCCTGTGGACGTCAATATTGGACGTTCAGTTGACGTCGAAAAATTACGTCATCTGGCATCACAGTCTGCACCTTCAGGGGACCAAAATTGTACGTTCAAAAATAACATGCAATAGACGTCGTTTGGATGTATTTTTGCGCAGTGGGTCAGGTCTGACTCCAGAGTCACACCATTATTCTTGACCTTATTTTTTGTTGTTTGACCTTTAGAGCCAAGGTACACATTCAACTTGAGAACCTCATCTCTGTTCCCAAATGCAATGACTTTAGTTTTCTCTGTTTAACTAAAGAAAGTTTTGGCACATCCAACTGTTCATTTCATCAGTGCATTGGCAGAGGGTGTCAATAGGGCTGTAGTCATTAGGCAATAAGGCTAAGTAGATCTGAGTGTCATCAGCATAGCTGTGGTAGGAAATTAGTTTTTTTTTCTCATTATTTAAAAGATAAAGCAATTTTTTTTGCTATTGGCTATATATATATATATATATATATATATATATATATATACCTCACATGATGTTGTGAACCAGTGGTGCTCGAAAACATTCTTGAAGACCCCCAAATTTTGCATGTCTCTTTAATCAAACAAACCTAATTTAGGTCATGAGCTTAATAGTACATAATCCCAGATATGGGTTTGCCAGCATAAACCCACTCATTATGTGAAGGCCATATCTTAACAACTAGATCAACCAACTAACAGTTAACAAAAAATTGGTAATCAGTCTGTCCAATGAGGCTATTCTACCATTCTATGTAACTGAATTTAGTAAATTTTGACCAGTCTCGAAGGAAAGAGAAACAACAGTAGCAAATTACTAACTTTTAAGACTAGTCTAAGCAGTTTATGCAAACAACACCTGAGGTGGGTGTCATTAAAAGGGCTGCAGCAATATAGTTGAGAACCACTGATGTAGAATACACATAGTAATATGTATATGCATAGATTTTTTTTTCTCTTACCAATCTTGCTTCATCACATGCCCTCACAGTCTAGTTTCCTTCCTTGTTCCTGGCATGAAGTCACTTTGACGTGGCCTTTTCTACTTCTTTAACTTGTAAGGGCTCTTTTTTTTTAAAGCTGTCTGTGAAACACATGTACACAAAAGTGCATAATAGAGAAATTAAATTCCATATATAAGCACTTGCATCAAGTTAGTAGTTTTCAGTATTTACAAAATATGAACGTATACATTTTTGCATCTCTTATCCTGCTCTCCACTACATGCCCTTGCAGTCTTCTTACCTCCCTTGTCCCTGGCACTACTGAGTCACTTTGATGCTGCATTTTTGTGCTTCTTGTCTGGTTATTTGCCTTGTTAATGCATTTTATTCATGTTTTATGTCTGTAAAATAAATATAAACAAAATGCTTAATATAGAGATTCAATTCCACTTTATTATAGATTTATAGATTTATTTGATTTATAAATTAAGAGTAAACAGTAATAGATTATATATGTATTTCTTACCCATCTTTTGCTCTCCACTACTTGCCCTCATTTCCTCCCCTGTCCTTGGCATTACTGAGACACTTTGATGCTGCTTTATCTTCTTCTTTGGCTTGTAAGGGCTTTTTAGGGCCTGTGAAATACATATACACAAAGTGCATAATAGAGATATTAAATTCTATAATTCACCACTAGAATCAAAGAGGTAATTTTTTATCCGATCTGAAAATTTTTCTCAAAACAATGGTATCAAATAAAATAGTGACATGTCTAAGTGTTCATCAGCCATAGAAAAAGTCTGTACATACTGTCACAATGCTCATTTACATCACTCTATTATTAAAACAGTGAACAAATTATTATGAAACCAATGCAACTGTGTTTTTAAGTATTTTAAAATATTGCTTTTTCATTTACATTTTTTCATATTTTTCAAGAATTTAAAGCATGTGTACAATGTAATGTTACCTGACAAAAAATCTCACTGGGTTATTACAATTGGCAGGCAAGATAAATGCTTGAAAACGTAAACTGAAATGTCCTACTTACATCCTACTGCAAAAATAACAAACTCACAACTTTTAGCTGCTGAAAATAAGAGTGTATTAATATATCAATAGTTTGAGCAAAATTTTGGGACTAAAAAAGCTATTTTGTCTGTTTTGCTTAGTTCGTGCTTCTAAATAAATGTAAGCAGACATGATTAAACAGGTTACATTCAAATTACCAATTACTTTAGGTCCTTTTGGGCATTTGATGCACACACAGTAAATCCCATAGAGATATCGTAAAACAGCAGTCTCAACTAGAACAATTTGTGTTAAAAAAATATATTACACGAACATTGTATGGTGATTCTGATCATATTTTTTTTTTATCAGAGGCAGAAAAAAAGGCACGATTTCTGATAGCATCCTGACTTTAGCCTGGATGTCTAACTTAGCTCATATTGTCGACATTCTAAAGAGACAGTGAGCGAAACTAGTGCTTTTGTTAACTTTATATCGCGAAAACGAAGTATTTCTAATACATTTATCATTTTAAACTTGCATATAATGTTGTAGGTCTTACCTTAGTGCAGCTGCCAGTTCAAATTCACCCACAGGTAACGGACGACAGCGGCACGCACCACTGGGTGGGGGAGGGTAGTGCTGCTTAAAATCTCGTGATGGAGGGAGATGGGAACTGCTGCGAGAAATCCTTATTTTGACCTCACACGATTTACTTGTTAGTCAATAAATAAATACAAATATTTTAAGGTTTGTGTGTGTATGTCGTTTATTTTGAATTAAATTATGATTAAATTAAGATTGATAAAATTTATCCAAGTGTCACAACAAAAATATTTTAAAGGCATATGAGCAAAATGTATTCATATATGAAAATAATAATGTTTGCATGTGTATATTAATAATACAAAAAAAATAGGGTATATGTAGACTATTTTGTGTCCATGCATTACGTTTCCTAATAATCACATATGTGGGTCCTAGCTGGGCAACCCAAGTGGGCCCCACATGAGATGCCCACCTGAATTTACCCATATGGGTTCTAGCTGGGCAAGCCAAGTGGGCCCCACATGAGATGCCCACCTGAATTTACCCATGTGGGTCCTAGAGGGGCTACCCAGGTGGGCCCTACATGAGATGCCCATTTTGATCCTATGCCCACTCTGTACCCATGTGTAGCCCATGTTGGCCCCACATTACTGTGTTTGCCACACCTTTCTTTCTTCATGTGTTCAATACATTTTCCTTTCCTTTACTTATTTTCATATGGCTCTTGGCACCACCTAAAAACCTAACAATTTAACCTGCACTGAAATTGCCATCACCAACACACACATTTGACAATACAAATACTTTGTTAAACACCTTGTTATAAAACATAATTTAGAATGCATTATAAGACAGTGGGCCCAAAAGCAGCAAGAAATATAATTGATTACAACTTCGAACATCAAAACACACGGAAATGATTGCCCTAAGTTACATCTTGTTTTCTGGGGCATGTAATACATTAATAATACAGTTATGTTTAACCCTTATAGATGCATACATCAGAGTCAGCAGTAGATTGCAGCAAATATATATATATATATATATATATATATATATATATATATATATATATATAGTATAAGGCTGTTCTTAGAGGGATCATGAGAGTTGTTGCTATCATCCTGGATCTCACATTTTTTTAAATTGTCTAAAAAAAGGCATAGCTAGTCTGCCAATTGGATTTGAAAACCTGACAAACCGGTTATGCATTCATGTTTATGTGTGTTTGTGTGTGTTTTTGTGTGTGGTATAAAAGAAAGTTACCTTTTGTTGTAAAAAAAATGCTGCAGAAGAGAGATGTAAAATATGGCCTAATAACTGAGAATTCACACGTTTGTTGTCATCCTAACTGTGAAATATAGTGTGGTGCTGGCTATTTTCATGGTTTTGTTGAGTGAGCAGACTATACTCCAGTGTCAAATTCTTTCAAGGACTCTTTTATAAAAATGGCCAGAGTAATTACATTCCCTACATCCATATGCTGCTAAGTTCATCCACACAGACTGTAACTTCAGATTCTGATCGGTTCATTGGACCATCTGAGGAAACAGAAAGGAAGTTGGCGTGGTGCTGTGTAAAACATTGCCTTGCTCAGCAGGTATGGTGTAATGGGATTTCACAGTGTAGCCAAGCACTTGCAGGGGTTTGATCATATTTTCTAACTCCAACTAAGACATATTCCAGGACACCTAAATTTCACTATATTTTGAAAAAAGGTACAACTGTAGAAAATAATTGAGTTTATGAAAGACTTTATTAAGCCAGTAACACACAACAATAATGGCTACCTTAACCATGTGTTAGTACATGATTGTTTGTTAATTAATGTATTTGTTTATGCTTAATTTAACCATTATGAACTCTTGAATGTTTAATTATATCATGACTTTACTTAGAGGGGCACATCATCAACCCATTGTTAACTACTCATGAACAACTCCTTATGCATGTTCATCTAGTGTGTTTACACTGGATAACAATAGAAACATGTTCTGTCAACTTCAACATCAACCGGATTAACACAGGATTAAATGAGTAGTTAAGGATGAGTTAATGGTGATGATCCCCTCTAAGTAAAATCACAACATAATTATACATTAGCAGCTCATGAGTTCATGTTGTTTACATTTAGCTTAAACTTAAATGTTAATTAATACATTAACAACATGTACTAACAAATAATTAAGGAAGCCATTATTCACACATGATCTCATGTGACTAGTGTTGTAGTTAAAGTTAGTTCAAGTTTAGTGCTCACATTAACCCATCATTAGTTCATAATGATGTTTAATTTACATATTAATAAATCATTAATAGTGTACTGTTATTGTGAAGTGTTACCAATAAGGCTAAATTAGCAATATTAAGTAAACATAAAGGTTATATAAATGTGTGCATTCATAACTTAAATCTCAATTATAGGTGATTTATAAACAGGGCTTGACAATAACTTTTTTGAGCACCAGCCACTGTGGCTAGTAGTTTTCCAATGTTACTAGCCACTCACCGTTTTCACTAGCCACAGTTTTGTTGTTGGGAATATATATTTTATATGCATAAATTTTACTTTGGCATGCTTAATATACTTGATTTCAATTTTGTGTTATGTCCACATGCCTCATTGTTAATTTGAGTTTGTTGTGTGTTCTGACCTTGCTCAATGAGGATAAGCAAATGGGTTGTGGTTTTATAGTGTCACATTGCAATTAGTTTTATTTCACATGACTTTTTGGGGCTCAACACTAAACACCAAACTAATTATTTCCTTGCCACAAATTTTAAATAAGGCATTAACACATGAAACATATAACTTTTAATTCAACAAAAATGTTCTTGAAAACAACTGACATTTAAAACAAATATTCTCATGAATCTAAAATTATACACACTGTCTGTCCAGGCTAAACGTCCCAGATCACCAGATTTCCTTGCTTCTGCAAGGAAATGGGATGCGGGAGCTTTTAAGCACTTACGCGCATCACATCAGCTGTGCGTGGAATATTGTCGTCAGTGAGCGAGGATCACCTGTGTATCACAGTGTGCCTGATCATCTCCTCATTCGGTATTCACCTGCTTTCTTTTGCTTGCGCGAACGCTTATCAGTCATGCTGCCTCTCGATTCTAAGATCACATTTGCGCGCATATTAACAAACGATCTTAAACTAAATACTAATCTTCAGTGACAATGCAGCACTGGCAATTCTTTTTTTTTTTTTTTTGAAGCAGTCAAAGTGGCTGGTGGGGGTGTCTGTCTAACCTGCCACAGCTGAAATCTATGCTCATTTAGCGGGTGTTAATGTCAAGCCCTGTTTATAAGTAAGGTATACTTATCAGATTGTGAAAGTAAAGAATGTTAAATGCACAATGCAAAGGCAAATGGAAACCTGATGTAAAGTACTTCCACAAAGTGCATTTAAAAATCATTTAACCCTTTTGAATATACAATGTTATACATAACATAAATAATTATAATTTATTTAATATAAATGATTAGCAACATAAGAGAATTGTGACAATTCCTTTATGTTGTCTTATGTCTACTTCATCCCAATGCGCATGCTCGAGTGACGTCACTGCTACGCTAAACGCTGCTACGCTAAACGGACTGTGTTTGGAGCTCTCTGTTGCATAGATTCGCAATTTGCATTTTTATTATCAAATACCTCCACTTTCACTAAATACTACTTAGGGGAACAATCCCTAAATACATTTTTTACAACATTTAGCACTTTATACAAATAAATCTACTTTAAAAACGTTCTGTCCCTCGAGCATCCGCCTGTTGTTTGTAGCTTTGGCCTGCTAGCATCGCTAGTCAGCTAAAGCTACCGACTGCTTTCATTCCCTAATTTTCTCACTTACTGGCTTTGCTCGTTTACCCTGTACGATGTCGCTTGTGTCTCTGTCCTTGTGTGCAGGAGAGACATCGATGGAGGCGCTGGACATGGAGCTGGGACGGCTGGATGAACGCATCCGCCTTCTGCAGGTGAGACGGACTGAACTCACAACGCAGCGAGCTTTGCTCGCTGTGTCCCGTGTGCCAGTCCGCTCATCTGAGGTAAGTGCACAATACAGCCGCGACACTCCGTCCACTTCAACCCCACGTGTTTCTCTGTCCAGGCCCAGCGCACCTAGGACGCGGTGTGCCCAGGGGTCGTTCACGCCGACACCCGGCTACCACGGCCCCTGGGTGCAGCCGCGTAGGGTGCTCAGGAAGCCCCGGGGCAGAGAGTCTCCTCCTCCCGTGTTCGAGATCTCCACGGAGAACCGCTTCGCCTCTCTCCGCGAGACGGGTCACGATGTGGCTATCATCGGTGACTCCATCGTCCGCCACGTCCGTCCTGCCTCCACTTCAGGTAATAAAGTACGCACATTTTGCTTTCCTGGTGCTCGCGTTAAGAATATTTCTACACAGATTCCGAGTATCCTGAGCGCTGGCGAGAGCCTCGGTGCCGTTGTCCTCCACGTGGGGACGAACGACACCGGGCTTCGCCAGTCGGAGATCCTGAAGAGGGACTTCAGGAGCCTGATCGAGACGGTTCGACGCACCTCGCCCGCCACGCAGATCATCGTTTCTGGACCGCTTCCTACTTACCGCCGAGGAAATGAAAGGTTCAGTAGACTTTTTGCTCTGAATGAATGGCTATTAACATGGTGTAATGAACAGAAATTGCTCTTTGCTAATAACTGGAATCTTTTCTGGGAGCGTCCTAGGCTCTTCCGCGCTGACGGGCTGCATCCTAGTCGAGCTGGAGCTGAACTGCTGACGGACAACATCTCTAAGATGCTTCGTTCTGTCTGACTAGTAAGTAAAAATTCACAAAATTCACATTCTACCCATATAGACTCCTGTTCGTCCAACTTAAATTATAGTAATACATGCCTAGCGTACCCAATAGAGACTGTGTCTGTTCCTCGTGTTATTAGATCAACAATTAAACGTACTGTGTGCTTTAGAAAAAATCTATTAAGAATAAAAGCTGAAAATCCAATAAAAAGTGATAATACAAACTTCGTAAGGCTTGGTCTCCTAAACATCAGGTCACTAGCACCTAAAACACTTATCATAAATGAAATAATAACAGATAACAATCTTAATGCACTCTGTCTCACTGAAACCTGGCTGAAACAAAATGACTATATTAGCTTAAATGAAGCTACTCCTCCAGGATTCTCATATAAGCATGAGGCTCGTCAAACTGGTCGTGGTGGTGGAGTTGCATCAATCTTTAGTGATATTCTTAATGTTAGTCAGAGAAAGAGACTTATGTTTAACTCTTTTGAAGTATTAGCTCTTAATGTTATGCTACCAGATATTATGCAAAAACCTACAATATCTCTTGCTATAATCACCATATATAGACCCCCAGGACCCTATGTCAATTTTCTAAAAGAGTTTTCTGATTTTATTTCTGACTTACTAGTTAAAACTGATAAAATACTAATTGTAGGAGACTTTAACATCCATGTAGATGACTCCAATGATACACTAGGGCTCGCCTTTATGGATCTACTACATTCACTTGGGATAAAACAAAATGCGGTTGGTCCAACCCATCGCTTAAAGCATACATTAGATCTAATATTGTCTTACGGAATTGAGGTCTTTGATGTAGACATTATACCACAAAGTGATGATATTACAGACCACTACCTCTTGCTATATAAGCTGCGTTCACCTGAAATTATCAGATCTGCACCAATATACCGCCCTGGTAGGACTATCGTTCCATCCACTAAGGATGAATTCATAAGTAACTCACCTGATCTTTCTTTAATTCGAAATACACCCGCAAACGTAAATGACCTTGATGTAGTAACCAGCAGTATGGATGCCATCTTCACTAGCACACTAAATACGGTGGCACCCATTAAATTAAAAAAGGCTAGAGAGAACAAAACTACACCATGGTACAATAGTCTTACTCGCGCTCTCAAAACAGCAACCCGTGCCCTGGAACGTAAATGGAAAAAAACAAACTTAGAGGTTTTTAGAATTGCGTACAAAGACAGTATGTCCAGCTATAGGAGGGCTCTTAAATCTGCCAGGGCTGAGCACCTCCGCAAACTGATTGAAAATAATCATAACAATCCTAGATTTTTATTTAGCACCATTGCTAAATTAACAAATAATCAGTCATCCTTGGAACAAAATGTCCCACCGCATATTAGTAGTGATGACTTCATGAATTTTTTCAGTGATAAGATAGAAGACTTTAGACAGAAAATAGAAGATGTTAAACTTTCTGCACCACCTTATACTCCAGATCCAGTGAACATTCCACTGAATCATAATAACCTACAATGCTTCAAAATCATAGAACAGGAAGAGCTAGATAAAGTTATAAATAGTTCCAAACCAGCTACATGTATGTTAGATCCAATTCCAACAAAATTACTAAAAGAATTGCTACCTGTTATAGGAGAACCTCTCCTTAACATTATCAACTCTTCTTTAGCTTTAGGCTATGTTCCAAATCCTTACAAGCTAGCTGTTATTAAACCTATTATTAAGAAACCACAACTGGACCCCAGCAACCTAGCTAATTATAGGCCTATTTCAAATCTTCCGTTTATGTCTAAAATACTAGAAAAAGTTATTTCTACCCAATTATGCTCCTTTCTGCAGATGAACAATATTTTTGAAGTGTTTCAGTCAGGTTTCAGGCCTCATCACAGCACAGAAACCGCATTAGTGAAAATAACCAACGATTTACTCTTAGCTGCTGACCAAGGGTGCATCTCACTATTAGTTCTACTAGATCTTAGCGCCGCTTTTGACACCATTGATCACAATATTCTCATAGACCGCTTATATTCTACAGGTGTCCAAGAACAGGCTCTTCAATGGTTTAGGTCATACTTAGCTGATCGTTACCAGTTTGTGAATATTAATGGACAACTTTCACAAGTAAGACTGGTAAAGTACGGGGTCCCTCAAGGATCAGTTTTAGGCCCTTTGCTGTTTACAATATACATGCTTCCCCTGGGGGACATTATTAGAAAACATGGGATCAGTTTTCACTGCTATGCAGATGATACTCAATTATATATTTCAACTAAACCTGATGAGATGTCTAAACTGTCTAAGCTAACTGAGTGTATTAAAGATGTTAAAGACTGGATGACCAACAATTTTCTTCTCTCAAACTCAGACAAAACAGAATTATTACTTATTGGGCCTAAATCCTGTACACAGCAGTTCTCACAACTCGACCTGCAATTAGAGGGATACAAAGTTAGCGTTAGCTCTACTATAAAAGATCTGGGTGTCATATTAGACAGCAATTTAACCTTTAAAAATCATATATCCCATGTCACAAAAACTGCCTTCTTTCATCTAAGAAATATTGCTAAATTGCGAAATATGCTATCCATCTCAGATGCAGAAAAGCTAGTTCATGCTTTCATGACTTCTAGGCTGGATTACTGTAATGCTCTGTTTGCTGGTTGCCCAGCATCCTCTATTAACAAACTTCAGCTAGTACAAAATGCAGCTGCCAGAGTTCTTACCAGGTCTAGAAAATATGATCATATCACCCCAATTTTATCCTCCTTACACTGGCTGCCTGTTAAGTTTCGTATTGAATTTAAAATATTGCTTCTTACCTATAAAGCCTTAAATAACCTAGCTCCTGTTTATCTAACCAACCTCTTGTCTCGCTACAATCCAACCCGCTCTTTAAGATCTCAAAACTCAGGGCTTCTTGTAGTACCTAGAATAGCTAAATCGAGTAAAGGAGGTCGAGCCTTCTCATTTATGGCCCCTAAACTCTGGAATAGCCTTCCTGATAATGTCCGAGGCTCAGACACACTCTCACTCTTCAAAAGTAGATTAAAGACCTATCTTTTTAGCAAAGCATACACTTAGTGCATTACATAGCGGTGTGACGCATGATGTGCCCCACACACGATTTTGCTTCTTGTTTATATACACTATGAACAGCAGCTACGCTAATTATTCTCCTTATTCTGTATTTCCACATGGGGGTACTCATCTCGAGGCCCTCAGACTATGCAGTGCCACTGATGCGATCCAAGACCAGCGACGAGACGATTCCAAGGCTCCCGGACCAGGCCGTATCCTAAGCTGCTGCTGTGGTGGTCATGATGGAGAGCATAAGACTGATTCCTCTGATGCTCCAAGGACAGACGTGTCTTCGCGGAGGTCCAGCTACTGCGCCTAGACTGCAGCTCTGCACAAGACGTTTGGCCATAGGAGAAATGGTCGTGCCCAACTGAGCCTGGTTTCTCTCGAGGTTTTTTAAATTCTTCACTTTCGCCAATTGGTGTAGTTTTTTCCTCGCCCCTGTCGCCACTGGCTTGCATGGTTCGGGATCTGTAGAGCTGCGCATCGATGGAAGTGCTCCTCAGTGTTTGGACTCTCAGTAGTGATTATTAAACCACACTGAACTGAGCTAAACTAAACTAAACTGAACTTAAACACTGAAAACTGAACTGACACTTTTCAATTCACTATAAACTTCCATGTGAAGCTGCTTTGACACAATCTACATTGTATAAGCGCTATACAAATAAAGATGAATTGAATTGAATTGAATTGACTCAATGTTTTTTTTTTTTTTGTGTAAAAGGCTTTAATTTGAAAAAAAAAATACACTTAGAGTGGCTTTATTGCATCAGCTATATGTCACTTTCCACACTGCTGATTGGACCAGTTTAAGTTTGCAATCTCTAATTCCAAATAAAACCTGCTCCGGAACAGGTTAGAAGTATATGCTAAGAAATCCCATCAAAACCCTCTTAACTCTGAAAACTCCGAATTTGCTCAAACTAAATACAAACTTACTCTAATGAAAGCCCAAACCGACTTTTTGCAACATTCCTCTGGTCATTATTGCCAAGTTTATGTTTGTCTAACCAAATCAGAATCAAGGAAGAAAGAAAGCTGGATTCTTAAAAAGAAGCTCTAAATGAACGGTTTAATACCAAACAGCCTTACTTAAAAAAAGAACATCATCCCATTTACCACTTTGAATGTGATACTAAATGCACTCTACCTTTGTGAACATAGATTTATTTTTGTTCTCACTGAGCCTCTAATGGCCTGCCACTTGCAGCAACTAAAGATTGATTTTTAAGACAGTCTAACAATGCCTGTACCTGTGGCTGCCAAGGAATCAAAGCGCAATGACTCCAGAATTAAAAGATCCCCCTGAGTTGTTTTGCTTTAAGCATAAAAGCCGCTCTGAAAATAATCCATTTCCCCTATGTGTCAAATCTGCTTCCATTTGCTGACTACTGCGCTCAAACCAGACGTCGAAGTATTACACATGTGTGACAGTTAAGTGGGCCACATCGAGTTCCCCTAATCAAACACTTGTGTCCTCATGGCCTTTTCCCTATGGTCAAGTCATCTTTCCACAGCTGCTAGAGTCAACGCAGCGAGGACGAGCACGGTGGTGTGCATTAGTTCATTCCGTCACAGTCCACACCTGGCTCTCCAGCAGAGCCTGAGCTCCCATTATTGCCATATGGCAGGGTTCCATCAAGCCCTCTGCATGAATTCTTCCCCCATAATGCAACACTGAGACAACAACAGCACACAAGCTCAGCAGTCATCAGGAGAGACTGTTTTCATCAACTACAGCCTGCTTGTTGTCTGCCTGCTAGCACCAATCCCTCATTTTCGTAGTATCCTCTTTTTTTGGAAACTCGGAAGGCCTTTCCCATGACCTGAAGTAACAGTTCATTTTCCCAAGGCTCAGATAGTTGAGAACCTGAGGGATACAACTTAAATCTTTGCTCTCTAAAACTTCTTTTAGTGAGGAAATGTAATATTGTCCGCAGGCAGCGAGTTGTCAGAACCAATTGCAGCAGGGTCAGGGAGATAGTCTTAACCCTGCCGGTTTTAATGTAACCATGGTAATGTAAAATTAAATCAAGTCTCTGGCTGAAAATATATGAGGCATGTTTTAGAAGAATTCTTCCGCTACATTACTTTAATGCAGTGGTGGCATCTCTTAAAACCACTGTGTGTGTCAGAAGAATTGGGTTTATTACAGCAAGCCCTATTCTCCTACTGCAATTTCAACCGAATTCAACTCTCCAAATAAGCAAATGAGATTCCGAATAAACGCTGAGTTTTTCAGTGCCACCCAGGGGTATTGTGCACAGCTGTCTCACAGAGGGAGTTTTGTGGGCGAATGTGTGCATGGAAAACAATGGCACATGTTTGTCCTTGATTGAAGCCACCGCTTGCTAAAACTGTCATGCTGGTCTCTCAGCTTACTGAATGCCCACCCGCCCTCCTGGAAAATCTTGCAGATCAATTAATTGGTGACCTTCGTGGTTTGCACATTCAGACCTTTTGTAGGAAAATAACCTTGGTTGTGAATGCCGGGAGAAGCCCAACAAAAGCATGGGGTGACATTGCCTACTTCATCTTGTCTTGTCAAACATCCTTTTACAACTGTCTCCTAATGGACCAGCCCACACAGTGAGTGAGAAGCTATGAAAAGAAGATTTTCCCAAGACACATTGTAACTGAAGGTCGGCTAGACAATGGCCAACTTATCTTTAAGTTGTATGTTTTGCAGTCTGTATTTCTATTCATGTACCAGGAACCTTTGACCTGTGGTCTTTACCAAGAGATTTCAGGTGCAGGAGAGTATTTGAAAGCGAACATGAAGGAACGCCAGATTATTTCTATTGTAACCACTAAATAAAGACAGACTTGTCCTTGACCATTTTGTTAGAAGAGGTGATGGACTCTCATGAACACACTGAGCACAAGACTAATAAGTGTTCCATCTTACTGGAAAAAATCAACGCCTCTTAGACCTATGGGACAAGAGTTTAAAAAAAAAAGCCTGAAATAATGCAGTGCACTGAAGTCAATTTGCCCTGGTCACTCAAAAATCAATGAACCTTTTAAAAAGTTATTGATGACCTGTGCTAAGATCATGAGAGACACTTGCAGCGGGGGTCTGCCATTGAGTACATGGCATGTGAAGTCAATCGTGACCTTCACTTTTCTAAGAGGTGGAGGATAAAGGGGTACTTAAGAAAGATTACACACAGACTTCTGTTCCTAAGCAGAGGTAAAATACATTTTGTCTGTCTCAAACGATGTCTAACTGCACTGCAGAAATAGGTCTTGGGGAGAAAAATCTAAAATCTCCCATAAACCTCATCTCCCCTAGCTGCATGTGGCTGCTCCCTTGATGCATTATATTAATTAGGAAACGACTCTGTCAGAGACATTCCTCTGACTCTGGAACTTTAATGACTTCAACCTCAGAGCACAGTGTAATTTTAATATTGTTTTATTTTAATTTGCACTTAATTGAATCAGAAATATAGCAGACAATCCCTATTGGCATCTGTCCACCCTGACAGATACTTTTACAGTTAGTTTTCCCCTTTTTAAAAGTTAAGCTACTGGGAGCTACTTTTCTCATAATGAGCATTTAAATTCAACTGAGCATTATTAATTCTATTTCTGTGCTCATCAAATCGGTTTCAAAGAAAAAAAAAAGAAATCCCTTTCTGAAGCATTTTCTATAGTATTTAAATGTGTCAATTGTATAGGTTATACAGGCAATTGTCACCAAAATCACCTAAAAAAAATAAAAATAAGGGCGTGCTTTTATGAATAAAGGGGGCATAATGTTAGGAATAAGTTTGGACTTTGTGTTCCCTGCGTGTTTTGTCTAGGGACTATTTTGACTCCTATCTAAGTGTTTGATTTATTTTGTGGTGTGTTCATTTGTAGTATAGTTGTGTTTGAATTGTGTTAACCATGTAAGCTTGTGCTATACTCTCATTTGTTCTCACGCCACATAGGGGCATTTGAGCTGTTTATAATCCTTCAGGGTCACAAAACACATTTTTTTGAGATGTTGACAGTCATATACGTGTCCCACACTGCTAATAACACTATTGAGACACATATATTTCACAAAAAAAGTGAAAATTTGTTGTTTTTGTGTTGATTTGACCAAAGCTGTTCTTCTGGTTTGAAAATAAATTTTGAAGCTAGGTCACAGCCTTGATATCCTTGTGTAAATTTTAGTGTGGAGACTGGATGTCTGTACCGGCGGGTACAATGTGACTTTCAGCATTAATTCATGAGAAAGAATTGGTTCGAACCAATCCGCGCGCTCTATTGTGAATGAGGTGCAACTTCATTAATATGCTTGATAGCTTACCTGTTACAGTGTTCAGATGGCAGAGAGACACCAAATTGTGCTGCCAGCTGTAATTAAAACAAGTGGAAAAAGAAGAATTGTTTGGACACATGGGTCATCTGTTTTGCGTTTATAAATGTGCCGCAACGATTTTGTTTCTATTTTCCCGCTATGAGAGCGCAGCTAGACTCACGTGTAGATTACAGTGGTCTGCTAACATGTGACAAAAATATGTTTGTAAGGAACATTTTTTACCCAGGAGCTTTTCGCATCTGGAAATGGTGAATTTGGTAATATTAATTACCAAATATACAGATTTGGTAAGTGTGCGATCAATGTGCTTTGTTTGTGCAATTTCAAATTCCATCAAAACAACACTCTTTTAGCAGTTTTATCGCATCCAATATCTCGTTTGTCACATCAAAATGTGCCTGAATGAAAGTGAAAGTGCCAAACTGCAGTTAAAGTAGACAAATTAAGAATGAAACACCCAAAATCACATGGAACTCCAGAGCAAATGTGGATAGTGCGATGTCGAATTATGTGCAATAACATGTAAAAAGGGATCATGAAAGGAACATTCAAAATGCAACTCATGTAATCAATGTAATCACATTTAATCATATTATTTGTCTTATTGACATTAAGGCAAAATATTACATTACTGATGTCCAACTAAACATAGTCACTGTCTATCTCTGCATCTGTGTTGCCGGTGTGAAAATCAGCTGTAGTTCACCTAATTAAACTCCCCCTTCATGCAAACCCTTCCCTCTTTTGCCACTCAACACTCCCACCTAAACAAAGCTGGACTCACAGACTTTACTGACTTTTTTAAACTACAAGTGTGGAAACACCCTGCTGAGACAGGAGGGGTTTCATGACCCTTTAACAACAGGCCGATCTTAATGAAGTGATGCAGTAATTAGTTAAATGCAAATATAGCCCAGTCTATAATATCAGCAGTTGCGTCAGACCTCCTATTGTGCAGCCCTTCTGGTGTGGAAAAACTATGAGTATAAAGACTTCAACGAGCAAAGAGCACTTGACTATACTTTCCTTTCTTTATACTTTATTTATTCTCAACCTTTAAAACTTCTTTCTGTATTTGCTGCACATTGTTCCAGACTAAATAGATCCAGACAATGCAATCTTTATAATCTGCACATTTTGATCTCATCAAACAATTCACATTATTTAAATTATTTACTGGATCTGCCAGTCTGTTGGGAACAAAGCAGACTTTATTACAGCTTTTGCTACTCATTATAATCTCCGTCTTCTTGCTCTGACGAAAACCTGGATTAAACCGCAGCATGCTGCCACACCTCCAACACATTCTCTTTTCCTCTCGTCTGATGGGAGAGGTAGGGGCACTGGTCTGCTTTGTTCCTCAGCTACTGGTAAATCTGATAACCAGCTTGACCACATCTCATTACTGCTCTAACAATGTGGAGCTAACGCCATTGCACACACCAGACTACTTCTTCCCCACTCTTTAATTAAATCTTACTCTTGTGACATTTCACTTACCCAAACAATCCATTCCATTACAACCTATGCCCACACTCATCCCTAATTCTAACCCTTACTCCTGTGATTGAAAGAAAAACTTTGTTGGTTAATGAAACAAACAGCAGGATGTTGTTATGCCAAATATTGAAGCTTGCTCACCCAGTTTGGCTTAAAGAAAAGAATGAATCCAGATATTGCCACAACCGTATTTTTATTGCATTCATATTTGATCGATGAACCTGTTTCTATCATCTTTATCATCTGTGCTCTCTAATAGCGAAAGCAGGTGGCTCTTCTTTAACGATCTATATAAAGTTTATGATTAAGGGCACTGAATAGTGACTAGTATGAATGAAACAAAAATAACATTTCAATGTGTGATCAACACTAGTAGAGCACTACAAGAACACAACACAACAAGACCCACTGCCCTGCAAAGTTTATTTCCAACATGCTTCAGCTCATCTGCTTGTTTATTTTATATTATCCTGAAAAACTGCATCAGTGTGTTAGATTATGCTTGAGCTATAGAGTAGGCATCCAGGAGCATGATTTAATCATGCTCTAATTAAAAATAAATATATAAAAGTAATATATAAATAAATAAAACATTTGAAAATTTGAACTTTTTCTCTAAAGATACAGGACTTTTTTTCTTTAAGTGTATACATGAAAATTCATTATATCTTAATATGTAAGCATCAGTGAGATGTACCAGTATTTTGTCATTGTATTTTACATGGCCTTGATAATGTATTTATCAGTGATTATTAGGGAACATTCTTCTCTGGTCTAAACCTACTAAATATACATGGCCCGTCTTTCGGATGAGATGTTAAATCGAGGTCCTGACTCTCTGTGGTCATTTAAAAATCCCATGACACTTCTTGTAAAGAGTAGGGGTCTAACCCCGTTGTCGTGGCTAAATTTCCAACATCAGCCCTTACCGATTATACCGACTGACTCATCCACCGAATTGGCTCTAACACTGCCTATCCACTCCTCCTATAGCTATGGTGTGGTGAGCAAACTGGCGTCGTTGTCCTGTGGCTGCCGTCACATAATCCTTGTGGATGCTGCACACTGGTGGTAGTGTAGAGAGACCCCCCTCATGATTGTGAAGCACTAGGTGTATGACCATACACGATAAATGCGCTATATAAATACACATTACATTACATTGAACATCCCCATGCATACTGAACTGCTAATTTACAAAATTTAAGTCATTATATTGGTGCTTCAAAATTAGTTGTAAGTAATGTCACATGATTTTAGTAGTAAATATTCTAGTCTACAATATTGGTGTTTCAAAGGTCTTATTCAGTATTTGGTAGGTTTTCTTTTTGGCTTTGTTTCTGTGACTTATTTTTGCCCCTAAAATAGTCATTTAATCATTCATTTTCTTTTTGGCTTAGTCCTTTTATTACTTTGGGGTCGCCACAGCGGAATGAATCGCCAACTTATCCAGCATATGTTCTACGCAGCGGATGTCCTTCCAGCTGCAACCCATCACTGGTAAACACCCATACACACTCAATCACACACATACACTATGGCCAATTTTAGCTTACCCAATTCACCTATACCACATGTCTTTGGACTTGTGGGGGAAACCGCAGCACCCGGAGAAAACTTGCGTGAACACATGGTGAACATCCACACAGAAATGCCAAATGACCCAGCCTAGGCTCGAACCAGTGACCCTCTTGCTGTGAGGCGATCATGCTACCCACTGCACCACCGCATCTCCCCCAGCCACCCTACCCCACCCCATATATATATCTTCTTACAGGGGCGACGCAGTGGCACAGTAGGTAGTGCTGTTGCCTCACAGCAAGAAGGTTGCTGGTTCGAGCCTCAGCTGGGTCAGTTGGCGTTTCTGTGTGGAGTATGCATGTTCTCCCTGCGTTCGTGTGGGTTTCCTCCGGGTGCTCCGGTGAGTGTGTATAGGTGTGTCCCAGAGATGGGTTGCAGCTGGAAGGGCATCCGCTGTGTAGAACATGTGCTGGATAAGTTTGCGGTTCATTCCGCTGAGGTGACCCCGGATTAATAAAGGGACTAAGTCGAAAAGAAAATGAATGAATGAATGAATCTCCTCACAGTTTGTGCTGAATAAAACTAAATTACATGATAGCCAAGAGTATAAGTGGAATAAATTACCAAAATGTCAGAGCATATCCCAAGGGCCCCAAAATCACCTTAGAAATAAAAAATCACTAGAAATAAAATTGGCTTAGAAACCAAACTTTAAATCAAACCAGCTGAGTCTGACCATTTTCAAGAAACATCTAAAAGACTCATCTGTGTCATCAATTGTTAATAGCCCAACAACAATTCTACAATTCAGAGTGTGCTCCACAAAGGTGAGTTGTCTTGACAAGTCCACTGTTGTACACACACTCTCCTCTTTGTATGCACCAGATACTTTCTTATCAACTCTTCATATTTCTGAAAACATACAATTTTAGTGTGCTTCACACAGATGAACTGCCTTGACAAACCATTTGTAAGTGACATTCTCTCCTCTACATATGCACCACACATTTTATCAGTGCTCCATATTTTGGAAAACATCTTGCAATTCTTAGTGTGCTCTGCAGGTGAGTGGGCTTGACAAACCACCTGTAGAACACACTCTCTCATCTCTTTGTACACCAGAAACTTTCTTATCAATACTAAAAGAATAAATAAAACACTATATTCATTAACTTAGACTTATTATAGCACTTATATACTGCTACTCTTGATTTGATGTGCTTCTTTTTTCCCTCACTTGTAAGTCACTTTGGATAAAGGCATCAGCTCAACGAGTAAATGTGAATGCTCCACTGTAGATTAATAATCAACCTGTGTTTGTAATTCGTGTTGATTCAGTTACACATGTCCTTTAGTTAGTTCATCGCCAGAGTCTATTTATTAAAGTATGTGTATTAAAAATATATATATTTGGCAGTAATTTTATTCCTAATACTGTTTGACCTGAATAACAGGACATATGTTCTGTGTTAGCATCAATCCACATGTAAAACCATTAAATCTTTTAAAGGCCTTAACATAGGTTATTCCCCTTTATACCAGTCTATAGTAAGCTTACTCCACTGCTTTTGTTGTTGTTATGGTGCCACTGTAGCACTGATAAAATAAGGAGAGTAATGGCATTACTTGCAAAAAATAATGTTATCTTGTAAAATGTGCACTCAGTTCCATAGCTCTGTTTGCTCACATATAGAAATTCATAAGTGAAAAAGCACATAAAGTGTTGATGCATTAAAGGCACTTTTATTATCTTGCATATTGCTAGTTACGCCCTGATACAAGCACTTTATTTGACTACAATAGCATTACATCCTCACAGACATAAGAAATAATCATGTTGCTGAATGACATCCTGAATGAAGTAGTTTTTGTGGTGTGGTATAATTTAATTGGCTGTTGTCATGATGATTGTGGCAGACGCAGACAGCCCATATTAATATAGTATAAGTTAATATCAGGGTGAGAGTTCAGTTAGGATTAAAGTCTGTAGGTACACTACCTGACAAAAGTCTTGTCACCTATCCAAGTTTTAGGAACAACAAATAATAACTTGACTTCTAGTTGATGATTTGGTATCAGAAATTGCTTATATGAAAGGCAAAAGCCTCTAGATTACATTTATTTTAACAAAATAAAATATGATCATGCCTTGATTTTTTATTATTTACTTGAAAATTACAGACAGGTGTGTTTTCTACGAGTTGCAACTGAAATCTGCAGGAAGATAGGCCGCTTCTCAATATGCATTCTGCAGCGGTCTTGCGTCCTTGTATTCTCGTGTAATGTCATCATCAGCTGCCAAAGTTTAGTTCCAATACTCAAGACCGCAAGAACAGAGGACGCATAAAACTTCCCGGATGTGTTCTTGATTTCGAGGACGCACCGATGCAGACTTGAGCACTGATCTCGCTCTAGAAGTCCCAGAAGTCATTGCGGCTGGAGGTGGGAAGCACAGCATTTTATTTTGATTCATTATTAAAGTTCAAAGATATAACTTATTTACCTCAGTTACTCAGTTTCCCTAAATGAAACGGTGAATATAAACATTACCATGGACATCTTAATAAAGGACCACACACATTAAGGGTGTTTGTTTGCTGAAATTCGTGTTTAAAATATTTTTTATTTATATTGTGCAATGTATATTTATGTTTTTTATGCATAATATATATTTTGAAAAGGGGAAAAACAATAAATCATTGTATGAATGCTGTAATGTTTAAATAATTTTCCATAAAAAAACACAAGAAGGTCACGTGACCATCAGGAAGAACGCAGTATCTCATTTCTCACAGGACGCATTCTCTGTTCTCGCGGTCTTTCGAAGTCCAATCTCTGCGTTCTTGGAATTGAGAAACAGCCACTGATCTCCAGGAACAGGGTTGGTCACCCCTGCACTAAGCGTTTTCCCTTCAGGGGAATCCCTGCCACCATTTTAAAGGACATTGCATTTTTCAAATTTCAATCTCACATGGATATACCCTTGACCCCTTGATTTTGACTAAGGGAGCAAGTCAGCTTCATATGTACCCTTCTGCACTAATACATCCCATAATGCATTGTGATGTCACAGCAATGTAGTTTCCAGGTGCTCAAGGGTTTAGGGCATTCAATTTAAATAAATGAAGATGTTTGGCCAGTAGTGGCATCACGGTTACACAATGAAGACAAGGATAGTCATCTTTTTTCGTCAATTTATTCAAAACAATGTGGATAGTTTAACAGGAGAAGCAGGTAAGTGATATTCTTGGAATGAGAGCAGTCTTGAAAGCAGTTCACAAGGTAACCAAGGATCTTCATTCAACCATCAGTGTGTAAAGTCACTTCCCTTAATCACTGCATGTGCATCAACAGATTAAAAGAAACGTCCACGGGAAAAGGGAAACATTCACGGAAGACGGCAAGCAGGGGAGAAGGTAAGGTGAACCATCGAACTTCAATTCTAGCCGAAGATCGACTGGAAAAGGTGAGGCTTTATAGGGCACTGTGATTGCTGGTGCAGGTGTGTGTAATTAGAATTCCGGTGATTGTGCTCGGGTGTGGTGGGAGGAGGCTGGTGATGATTGGAGCTGCAGGAACGAGATGGTGAGGGAGGATGGTGGAACGAGCTGGGGATGTGACAAGTGGACACTTGTAATGTAATCAATAACAAATTTTGAGTGAACGAGACAGTGGGAAGTTAGCAAGGAAAATACAAAAAAAAAAAAACTGGACAAGAATGCAATCTATGAATGGAGAAAGGTGAAACACTGAGTAAGGCCACTGCAACAAAACATGTCCTGCCCTCTAATCAAATTATCTAATTGTCAGTTTTTACAGACAGATAGCTTTGTAGGGGTACATTTTGAACAGATGTGCTTGTTTGTTATGGGAAGTGCTGTTGTTTGGCGACTACTATGCACCTGCAACTTTTTTTTGCCATGAAAAATTACATCACAGCTGTAAGAATGTATGATGGTGTATGATTAGTATGATGGTGAAAAACTGCATTTCTAGTCAAACCATGCTTTTGCAATATTATACCAAAACTTGAAGGGCCAGTTTTAATAGCTTAAACTATAGGAGAGCTATTATTTGATTGTATTGTGTTGCAATAAGGAACAAGTATGTGTTGATGTTAAATTAAAACTAAATGAAAGATTATTGAAAATGAAATGATTTAATTATATTTAATGACCTTGCTATGGTTACAACTGAATTATAATATAGTGTCCTTCCAGGGTTGTCCTCCAGTCTTTACTCCAGGTATTGTCTCTGCTCGTCCAGCTTTTATATCCACATCTTCTTGTTAACTTTGAAACATCTGTTAACCTAATTAGGGCTTAAGCAACAACAATAATGGAACAGTCACTTTAATATGTTGTTGCTGATGTGAAATATGTAAACATGAAATATGATTTTTTGAGATTTCAGGATTCACCCATTCATTTAGATGGTCAATGATAAATCTAAGTCAATGCATTAGGTGAATAAGATAAACTGTAAGGCAAATGAATTCACAAATCCCAGATAGCAAGCAATTTTGGGCTTTCTGGCTAAAACGTGGCACTTGGTCTCTCCATCAGTGTGAAGATAATCTGGTGTGACAGGTCTGCTTTCAGTTTAGTTGTGTGTATCTACCTTCAGCCCGAGTCCTTATGCCTCATTCATACTAGCAGCGATTTTGTTGCTGTCTGACACTCTGCGTGGCGATTGAAGTTGATAGGCATTCCCAACTTGAGATTGCTTGAGTAATGTTTATGACAATATTCACGAGATCGAGTGAGCTGCTGTAAGTAAACATTGTTCAGAGAAAAATATTCACTGATCTGCTTTCATTTTGAGCCCATTGAAAGGGTGATTATTTTATTATTGTCTCCTATCAATGTTGTTACTTAGAATGTCTTTAAATAATGCCTAGTTGACAAAAAGCATCAACCTATTGAGATTCTATCATCTTCATATATAGGTCTTTAAACTTCTTTGAAGCTTTTAAGCGCACTCTGAGCCATAAAAAAACATCCCAAGTTATAACTGTAACCATGGTTCCCCAAGAGGAACAAAACGCTGTGTCAAATATCAATGTTTTGAGAGTACTTCTGATTTGAACAAGTCCTGAAACACGTAGTGTCTCGTTCCACTCGGGGGACCATGGATACAGTCGTATCCTGGGATGTTCTCATTCAGGAAACTTTGACACTGCATCAAGTATTGATGCTATGGGAACACAATCTTTAGGCAGCTCTGTGGATGTAGGCGTCTATTAATGTATTACAAAAGGGTTTCTCCATTCTCCAAATTATCAGACTGACAGGCTGACATAGCTACCACTTATACTTGGTGGAGGGAGTTAGCCCCTGGGAGAAACACTGCTGTAAGAATCCAGCACTAAGCCAGCCAGACAGTTCATTGGATCTAATTGGTTGGTAATGCTCCACACTGAAAACAGCTTCTACTTAGTGGCGTACAGTCTCCTCATGGTGGGAGCTCTGGAACTGAGTATGGTCCAAACAACCTCAGTTGACAAACCAAAACTCATGAGGTGGGCCGTCAGAGGCCACACCCACAGTTTCCACAGATCTGGATGGGGTATACTATCATCCATCTGAATTAGGAGGTCCCTTCTGACCAGAATCTCCCCCGGGAGGCCATACAGGAGGGACCCTAGGTTCCAGAACTAAACTTGGGCTGGCCAAAACGGAGCTACCAAAAAAAACCTTTCCAGAACTCCCAGATTCAAAGTGATTTGGGTGAAATTCGTAAAGACGTAGCCTCTGTCACATCTGTGCCATGGCATCCAGTTCCAATGGAGCTGGATGTGTGAGGGAGACAGACAACAGTGGGTGATTTTTCAAGTGGCTAAGAGATCTACGTCGAGTTTGCTGAACTTCATCCAAATGGCCTCCACCACATGTGGATGGAGCGTCCTTTGCCCGGGCCTCAGCCCCTGTCTCAACAGGATGTTTGCATCCACATTCAAATGACCTGGGGTGTAGACTGCTCTGAGAGATAGCAGTCTCCTTTTAGCCCACAGGAATATCTAATGTGCCAGTCTGAAAAAAGGGCATGTTCACAGAACCCCCTGGGAATTTATGTAAGAGACTACTGATGTTTTGTCTGTCTTGATCAACACATGGTGACCTCGCACATGGGGGAGAAAAGTATTTCAGAGCCTGAAACACCACCATCATCTTCAGGCAGTTTATATACAACAGGCAATGATGGACCTCCCTACTGTCCTGATGCAAGGAGGCCCCTCAGGGTCCCTCACCAGCCTGTCTGGGAAGCATATATTGTCAGTGTGGTGCGCTGACAGATTGGGCTTTGGGACAAGAACCAGGACTTGCTCCATGTTGCAAGTAGGACTTGCTCCATCCAAAAGAGAATTATTTTTCTTGTTCCAGTACCAGAGACTGCCCAGGTTTAACTATGGTATGCAGTATGCCGTTGGAATGATGTGGACGAGATTCTCTGCCAAGAGCGGCCAAGAGATCTAGCTATGTCCTTGGTGACATGGAGAGGAACATCCGATACCTGAAGTAGTTCTCTTAGATCACCAAATAGATTCTGCCTTGTAGACTCATTACATGGGCTGAATAAGGTTTATTCCAAGACTTGGACACCTTAGTGTGCATATCTTGGCTGAACAGAAGACCTTATTTGGAGGTCAGTCTCATAAAGGCAGAAAAACTTTTGTCATACATATGAGAATGATGAACGTCCTGGTTTTCTGCCTTCCAATCTATTATATTCAGCTGCTACTCAAGACAATCTTTACCAGTTCCTCATATTCAGGACACTGATTCTCATATTCGGGTGGCAGATCCTCATATGCTGGATGCATACTCACTGTATGTCTTTTTCAAAGAACCCCCAATGGCCTTTTCGAGGGGTGATTGTACATGCTCCTCTCCCAAACATAACAAACACAAAAAAATGTGTTTTGTCCGGTTATAAAATGAGAACAAGGAGAAATGTAATGTTTAAAGTTTCTTTCTGTCAAATTGTTTTTGGAGAGTAAAGAGGACAGTGTCACACTTATGAAGAAAAGAAAGTTGAAGCTGAATGACCAAGTCCATTCTTGATAAGCTTCCTGGTATGACATCATGCTGCATGTTTCATGTGTTTCAGGACTTCCTCGAATCGAAAGTGTACCCATCCCATCGATATTTGATGCAGCGATATTTGATTTAAGTTCCCTAAATCAACTTAAAAAAATAGCTCTGAGCTCTGGCCAAAATAATGCCACTCTGCTCATATACTAATTTACTGAAATTTCACATGTATATTTATATACTATTAGAATGATGGAACCCTGACAACATAAAAAAAAAAATGTTTGGCAGCAGATTTGTGATTGGCGTCAGGTGTTTGATTAACCACGCTCCCTCTCCCAACAACAAAGGAGGATTCACTTATTGAAACGCTTTAAGCCAAGTTCAGACTGTGTGATATGATTATAAATAAATAAAAAGAAGGTAAAGCATGTGTCTTATCTGTAAACTCAGATATTAAGGAATAAAATAATAATAAAAATAAAATAAATTACAATGTTACAGAGCTGGAAATTCTTGCATAAAATGCTCAAATTAAATTGTCTGGGAAACTAACTTGTATCCAGTAATAATGAAGGTGTACTTCCAATAAAAATAAAGTAAAATAAAATAAAATCCGTAAATTGTTGCGGTACCACAATACTGTGATGCATTGTTGGAGAAACTAACTACTGGAGTCTTTGGATTCTTTGCCAGAGAAGATGATGTTCAGAGTTCTTTTCTAAACTAACCTACACTTTTTCAACTCACTGCACTATTTTGAGGCACTCATACGCATCAGCTTTTCTCAATAAAGTGTTCACTCTTTCTTTTTTTTTGTCACTGGGGATCTGTAATGCCTGCCATGAAACATTATAACGCCTCTTCTGCTCTGCCTTCACACCCACTCGTATGTTACTTCAGGCTGTTATCCCGGTGAGGAGTAATTATACTTCACCAGGAGACTTCCTTTCTTTAAAGGAAATTCAAATTTTACAATCAGTGTCACATTCATGTGTGATTTCAGTCTCATTTATGTTTTTGGTATTCAAAGTTTACTTTAAATATACTATTTATGTGCATAGATCTTTTTTTTTGTGAGGAAAAAAAACGAAACAAAACAAAACTGAAGTTATTTTTGAGAAATTCATGATATGTAAGTCTGTATGAGATGTCTGCATTGTAAGTGGGGCCTGTAGGTTAATGAGACAATAAAGAACTAAATAAATAAGCTAATCATCTTCATCGTTATCTAATATAAGCTGTTGTAAAACAAGCTTTTAACTTACATTTCTGTAGCCCAGGAACTATTAAATTAGCCTTTGTACAATTGGACTTACAAAATACAAACCTATGGATGTGAAAACGGCAAACTGCAATAGAAAAATAAACCAAATTTAGGTTATATCCCTGAATCTAAAGATATCTTATACAGTGTTTTCTGAACAAATATTTTAAAAACAAATAATTAAAAATTCATAAGCTATTATTGAATAATAATGATAATATATACAATTATTATTATATAATATATAATAATAAATAATATATAATAATATTAATAAATAAATTAATAAATATATAATACATATAATATATAATAATACTAAATAATAATAATAATGATAATAATAATAATAATTATTATAAAGAAATAACATTATTACATTACAATTAAGAAATAACATGTAGAAGTCTACTTTATATAGCGTTGTCCAATCTTTAGGTTACTTTAGATTTATATATTTGTATATATAAAAAGATTTATAAAAAATTTGATTATATCTAATTTAGATATTTCATTGCCATGTAATCAAAAAAGCACAGCAGTTATATGCACATCGTTTTGCCATTAAAGTGTCCCTATTATAGATTACAAAAGGTTTATATTTTGACTTTGGGAGTCTCCAAAAACATGGTGACAGGCATGCAAGACCAAACAATACAAAACTTTTTGTTTGTTTATTTTCATTCATTTTCTTTTCGGCTTAGTCCCTTTATTAATCCAGGGTTGCTACAGCGGAATGAACAGCAAACTTATCCAGCACATGTTTTACGCAGCGGATGCCCTTTCAGCTGCAACCCATCACTGGGAAACATCCATACACGCTTATTCACACACATACACTACGGACAATTTAGCTTACCCAAACCGGAGCACCCGGAGGAAACTCACGCGAACGCGGGGAGAACTTGCACACTTCGTGCTGTGAGGCGACAGCACTACTTACTGCACCACCGCATCGCCTGTATTTTATTTCCAGATTTTA
>CAIGQZ010000690.1:15025379-15049675 GCA_903798205.1 Danio tinwini
CTGTCAATGAGTTCAGTGTCTCCTGCCCATCATCTCAAAGGTCACTGATGAGTCGAGCAGCTCAGAACAAACACTCTCCATGTAGAGAATAAGCACCTGTCCACACACTTGGAGTAAAGTGCAGAATACATTAGTTATTGTGGCGGGAGGTGAAGCACTCAAATGTGAAGATCCGCCGCCCTCAGACACAAGCATCCATCTCATCTTAAGAGCACATATAGCTGTGATCTTCTCCCACAAGTGCAAACAGGACTTAATCAGACCATTGCTTTGTAATGTGTTTGTGTAGAGATCTAGAGAAAACAGGTGACATGTATGGAAATGGAAGGTATTATTGCAGGCTAAAGAGTTTGCATTTGTATTTGGCATTTGTATTGGTTGCTTGATTCTGCTTGTACATAATCACATAATTTCTCCCTATTTTGTAAACATTTGTAAACTTGTAAAAATAAACATTAAACAGCATACATATGAAATTGCAGAAAACTGTTTGCAATTAAACTGATAGTGAATTTCACATGTGAGTTCATTAATTTATTTTTTTGAGAAATGTATGATTTGCTGTCTGTCTGGTCATTCTCCTCTGACCTTTGGCATAGAAAACATTTTCACCCGCAGAACTGCTGCCATCTGGATATTTTCTTACATTTCAGACCCACAGATGGTTGTCCATGAAAGTTCTAGTTGATCAGCAGTTTCTTTAACACTCTGGGCTGCATTTTCCCAAAAGCATCGTATGCCTATGTAGATCTTACTGTTTTTTTCCTCAGTCAATTTGATATATTCCTCAAATTGTCAAAACTACAAGTTCAATCTTCAGATCATTGTGTCACTTGTGCACATCAAAAAAAACTGTTTCTCATTTCTTTGAACAAGTTGCAAATGCTTTGGTACATCTATGCAAATTATCATGTTAAATTCTCTGATGTTTCCTACATTATCAATTGCTTATGTCATATTGATCAAAATGCATTATGTATTACCCTCACAGCATTTAGGCATTCGTTCATAGCATACATCTTTACATGCAAAATGGTTTAACAAGTTGTCATAATATTTTGTTATAATGCATTTTTCTTTACATTCCCATTAGATTTTTTTTTGTTTTAAATGTGTCTACAATTAGTAAATACTTCCCAGGTAATTCATAGGAGATTGTCCTATGTTCACATTTCTATTTTTTTTTAATTCCTTTGTGTAGTTCTGTATTTTACTTATTGTATCACAATGAAATGATCTGCCAATGCATTACTGTACAAACAGCCCCAAAAAGGCCATAGTTTACATCAGAACACCCCTCCAGAGCACACTGTTGTACTGACAAAATGACTAAGAAATTCACACATTCAATGACACAAGGACTTGTCATTCTGATGGCACTGACATGTTCATTGACACAGAAATTAAATTTTGAGTGATTAACTGAGGATTTTGAGCAAGAGACTGGCTTGCAAGCAACCCTTTGTGTTTTGCTATTTCTATGTGTTGTTTTGTAACTATACCTGCACCGCTCAACAGCACTCCCCATATAACCCAGCCATTCCAGTCAGTCAGTGGCTGGAATCAAAGTCTGATGCTTCACCTTACCTTCTCCCTAACTCGCCTTCTTCCATGGATGTTTCCCCTCTCCTATGATCATCTAACCTGTGGATGTTCCATTCAAACCTGTGGATGAACAAAGCTATTCTTATGGGAAGTGACTTTACACTCTATGCTTGATGCTATCTGTTTACAATGTAAACAACTATTCATCAGCTCCATTGCAAAGACCCTCACTTACCTGCTTATATATGCACTACTTGTTTGAATAAATTGATGAAAAGACATAACCTTCCTTGTCCTCATTGTGTGACCGTGACAGGATTCCAGCCCTGAAGATAAACAAACTCGGCTATGGAAGCTAGCGCAGAGCTAACCGGAAGCTCATTAGACCCGTTCGCTGGGATGGTACATTCTATGCGGCATACACTGCCTTCTTCTCCCATAAGCGTTGCTACCACACCTACCACAGGTATCACCAGCATGCCATTAGCTTGCCCCACGTGCTACGCAGGCGATCCCAGTACCTGCAATGGCTTTCTGCTGCAATGCAACCTCTACATAGAGGCTAATGCTAACCAGTTTCCCAATGAGATTTCCAAAGTTGCTTTCATAATCTCACTTCTTACAGGACGAGCTCTACAGTGGGCAGATGCGCTCTGGAATACCAGCAGTTCCGTGCTAGCAACCCATCAAAGTTTTCAAACATTCAAGAGTTCACGCTGCAGTTTTGAGCACTCGCAGCTAGTCCTATCATATACCCACTGTTTGTAATGAAATCCTTTACAAGATTACCATTATTCAGGACTCACAATTGGGCGATGGTAATCTCTCAACGTACAAAATAAGTCGTTCTCCAGTCTCCTCATCATCATCATGAGAAACTTATCATCCTCTTGCCAATGTAAATTTTATATTGGCCAGGCCGTGGCTCACAGAACACCATCAACTGGAGTACTGGTGAGATTAGAGAATGGAGTTCAGGCTGCACCTCAAGTGGTCACATCGCTCCCCCTGCTGTTTACTCACCACATTTCACCTCCCTGCCTGCTCACTCCACATCAGTGGAAACTCCATCATGCACTTCCAACTCATCCATTCCTGCCATCTACATTTCTTTCCGTGACATTTTCAGCAAGGATTGAGCCACACAATTACCCCCACATCGGTCCTGGGACTGTTGTATTGACCTGCTGCCTAACAAAATTATTTACCCCTTGTCCCATCCTGAGCACTAGGCGATGGAGGCATCTAAGCTCTCAGCCAAGGGTTCATCAGACCTTCCACATCCCCAGCCACGTCAAGCTTTTTCTTTGTGGCCAAAAAGGACGGAGGACTCTGGCCTTGTATTAATTACCGTGTCCTGAATGCAGCCATGGTTAAATTCCCCTACTCTCTGCCTCTAGTCCCCGCAGCTCTAGAGGAACTCCGTGAAGCTTGAGTTTTCACCAAGCTGGACCTCTAAACACTTATAATCTCATCCGTATCCGGGAAGGGGACGAGTGGAAGACTGCGTTAATCACCCCCTCCAGGCACTTTGAATAGCAGGTGATGTCCTATGGCCTAGCTAACAGTCTTTCCATATCCAAAAGTTTCATGAACAAGATTTTCAGAGACTTTCTTTACCACTTGCCATTGTTTACATAGAAGACATTCTGGTCTATTCCCGTAATCTGGTTAAACATCAAACCCATGTCCAAAAGGTTCTTAAACGCCTCAGAGAGAACCATCTTTACCTAAAAACAGAAAAAATGTTTCATTAACCCTGGATCTCCTTACTCGGGTACATAATATCCGATGAGGGGGTCAGTATGAATAGAGGAAAAGGTATATGCAGTTTCTCAGTGGGAAGAACCCAGAACGCTAAAGGAGTTACAGAGGTTTCTAGGATTTGCCAACTTCTATTGAAGATTCATTACGAACTATAATATATTCTCTGCTCCTTTAATCCCACACCTGAAAGGCGAGACGACATTTACTCACCTGAAACCCTGAAGCACGTCAAGCCTTTAACCACCTGAAAGAGATGTTCACAACGGCCCCTATCCTCTGTCATTCTGACCCTACGCTGAACCCAGAACTCTCAATCCGCGTGCATACTACTCTAGGAAATGGTATCAGAGACCGCGAGTTACTCGCTATTAAGTTGGCACTGGAAAAATGGCTTCACTGGCTGGAAGGAGCACAGCTCCCATTTACTGTCATCACTGATCACAAGAACCTCCAATATCTCCGTGATGCCTAAATGCTTGCCAAGTTTTTTGGTCCCTATTCTTCACCCATTTCAACTTCAGTATCACTTACCAACCAGGCCACAAGAATGTAAAGGCTGATGCCCTTTCACATATGTACTCACCTGAACCTTCCTCTGATACCCCAGAACCCATCTTACCTTTCACTGTCTTCCTTGCCCGGTCTTGTGGCAGTTGGATGAGGAAATTTGAGCTGCCACTGCTGATGAACCAGCACCCCTTGAACTTCCTTCAGGTTGAGTGTACATACCATCTGGATGCCGTGTTCCACTCCTGGATAGTGTGCACACCTCCCTCGACTCAGGACACCCAGGCAGAAGGCAAACCCTCTCGCTCCTTCGACAGAGATATTGGTGGCCCAATATGACCAAGGATGTCATCCAGTACGTCCAGGGTTGCTCGGTCTGTGCTACTACCACTACTCCTCATCGACCTGCCTGAAGGTAAAAGTAAGTCTTGGTATAAGTCTTGCAAACTAATCCCTTTTGAGACAGCTGAAGCCCTCTTCCATCATGTCTTCTGGACCTACGGAGTCCCCGAAGACATTGTATCTGACTGGGGTCCACAGTTCATCTCCACGGTCTGGCAGGCCTTCTTCCGACTTCTGGGCACAACCGTCAGCCTATCCTATGGCTACCATCCACAGTCTAACGGCTAGACTGAGCATAAAATTCAAGATATTTCCCGCTATCTCCTGACGTGCTGCTCTCAGCCAGTATCTATCGTGGGCTGAGTACACAAAGAACTCCCTCAGACAACACTCTACTGATCTAACACCCTTTCAATGTGTTCTAGGATACTAAGCGTCCCTGTTCCCATGGTCTGGCGAGACCTCTGAAGTGCCCGCGGTAGACCACTGGTTCTGGGAGAGCGAGAGGCTGTGGAACTCAGCTCATGTCCACCTGCAGCAAGGGACAAGGTGTGGCTCTTCACAAGAGATATTCGCCTCCGTCCACCATGCCGCAAGCTGAGTCCCCGCTACATAGGACCATTCACCACCCACTCCCAGATCAACATGTCATGGGCCAGGTTTGATCTGGGCTCCTCTGTCTTGTCTTTTCTCTGTCTCAGACAAAATTTTCCTCTCACAATTAGCGCTGGCACGCACAATTACTCACCTGTAGATCTTTCATCTGATTTCCTCCTCTACATATACTTGCCCTTTTGTTAAGCTGTTTGTCAGCTTAGGGGATACTGTCACATCCTCAGCTCGTTCCTGCTGCTCCACCTGCCACTCTCTCTCACATCATGTGTCCTCAGCACCAATCATCGCTCCCCATCTGCCACCTCTCATCACGGCCGAGCACTATCACCTGAGTTCTAACCAGACACACCTGCACCCCTCATCAGCACTCTCCATATAACCCAGCAATTCCAGTCAGTCAGTGGCTAGAATCAAAGTCTGAAGGTTCACCTTACCTTTTTTCTGACTCGCCTTCTTCCATGGATGTTTCCCCTCTCCTACAATCGTCCAACCAGTGGATGTTCCATTTAAACCTGTGGATGAACAAAGATATCCTTAAGGGAAGTGACTTTACACTCTATGTCTGCTTGAAGCTATCTGTTTACAATGTAAACAACTATTTATCAGCTCCATTGCAAATACCCTCACTTACCTGCTTATCATGCTTATACTTGTTTAAATAAATTGATGAAAATATATAACTTCCTTGTCCTCATTGTGTGACCGTGACAGCTCCATAAACTACAAATTTAATGTCACCTCAGACCCCTTAAAGTTTCAGTGGGGAGTGTTCCAGCTAGTTCTTCAATCTTCAGACCGCAGTGCAGAAACAGAAGACAAGGTGTGTGTTTATTGATGGATTGTTTAAACAAAACTACCATACATTTACACACAAAAATGCATGGTGCCAGCACTCATTCATTATTCTCATTTTATTTATCTCATTTAAGTTTAATCTTATTTAACTAAATCAGTGATTGATAATGAAAGAAACATAGAAACAATTAATGTAAACATGTAAATAATAGGCTACAAGGTTTAAGTTTGACAACAGAATATTCAAACTTTGATTTAATTTAGATTTAAGATTAATAATAAGTGGTAAGAAGTGTTAATTTGACCAAATGTGTATCATACAGGTATATGTAATTATAACAACAACAACAAAATCTCCCTTTTACACAAATTCATGAATTATTTATTATTCCTGAATTTACTTACAGTATACTGCAAGTTCGACATCATGTATTTCTACATGACATTTTGTCTCTATTACTGTGTTACTGCTAAATTATTATTTTTTTTTTTATCCCTTGTCCTATTTTGGCACAATGTCTACTAACTAAATTGTGTAGTTTTACTAAGGGCACCCATCTCACATAAAAGCTTACTTCTATGTCAAACATATTCTACCGGCCTTCCTGATATAAAATACAAAAAAATTGATATGGTTAGCATATTGATACATTAAGTTGGGCAAAGAGCACTAATGTCTTGTTGATGTCTTAAAGCTAAAGTTAATGCCTGCTTGGCAACTTGAAGCAAAATTTTGATGACTTAAAGCTAAAGCTGATGACTTGAAACTGAAATGTGTTGACTCTGGACTTGACTTGGACTTGTCTCTCTTAACTTGGGACATGTCACAAGTCTCACGACTTGAATGCAAAGACTTGAGACTTGCTTGCGACTTGTAAAGCAACAACTTGGTCCCACCTCTGCCTACAACTAATCACCAACTACATTCCTGAATCAATTGATTGACTGATAATATTTTTGCATTAATGATCAGATGAAAAAGTCTACCTTAAAAAAGTGACCATACAAACTAATGCGCACATCAGCATCACTGATTTGCTTGATTTAGATTTGTTTACAATGAGGTGCATTATTAAAGACTGTCAGAGCAATGACATTTACAGTATAGTAAACTAAACCATCAACTTGTTGAAAGGGTTGAAAATTGGCAATTGGAAAACTGAGATAAGCCTGAAGTGGCCTATAAATTTTGTTTTACATGAATGCAGCTCGTCAACATGTAGATACAAACTAAAAACCTAGCACTGCTGTGATTATTTGAAAAACTATAACACAAAAAAAGATATACTGCATAATTGAAAGACTGTTTGAGCAGCTGTTTCATTGATATACATGGCAAACAATCAGTAACCTTTCTACCAGGTCAACAACAATTAGAACATGTTGCGCAAACAGATTTAAGTTTTGCAGTTTAATTTTATGACACAATGAACTTAACAGTTGTTTTTCTATCACACTTTTTTATTCTGACTTTGAAACCACCTATGCAATAATATGTATAGTGATGTTTTATAAACAAAATTTGGGAGCAGCATGCACAGATGTTTAGGCAATTCTATTTCATCTTTGAGAATAATTTTATTATTTAATCACCTTTAGACCAAATCCCATAAATACCAAGCTTGACCTACTTCCATAATCTCTCAACTTCAACATTCAACCTCAATTAGCACTATGTCTGAAATTAATCTCTTTCCAGAGGATGACACCTTTTCCAACGTGACTTCTCTTGGATCTCCTGCCGGCACCCAGAGCAAAAATGTCCCACAGGGCACATCAACCAAGCGCACTGCTGCTACTCAGATAGCAAGGCAAGTTTATTTATATAACACATTTCATACACAATGGTATTTCAAAGTGGTTTGCATAAACAAGATTGAAAAAATAATTAAATTAAAATGAATAAAATAATTAAAATGATTTAAACAGATAAAACAGATCAAAATGTGTTAAAACAGGTTTTAAAGGAATGAAAAAGAAAAGAAAGGCATAATAGTGCAATCTGTTTGACGTACCACAGTGCTCATTCAGTAAAGGCACAGCTAAAAAGATATGTTTTAAGTCTTGTTTTGAATGTGCCTAATGTTGGAGCACATCTGATAATTTATTGAAGCTGATTCCAGCAGCAGGGTGTGAAGTAGCTGAAGGCTGATTCACCCTGCTTTAAATGAACTCTTGGAATTTCTAATTTACTTTATCCTAATGATCTGATCAATATTTACAACTCCCTGCAGTCTGGAGCACCTCTTCCTTCCAGATCTTCACAGCCTAAAGATCCAATGAAGTCTAGATGGGACTGCAGTGCTCCTTACCAACTTCTGGACCAAAAAAATCATTCCTCTAGATCAAACTGTAGCAGGAGGCCTTCAGTAAGTCTGGCACAAGATCTGGGTTCATTGGACCTTGACTTCTAATCGCCAGAAGCTCTGCTCAACAACATGGAAACATGCAGTTCCATAAGCCGCAAGTACAGTGTAAGCTCGCCTTTGCTAGCAGCATCACAATTCCAGCCCTGTTTCATCCTTGTCCTGCCGGCCCTCCATCTAACTCAAGCTTGAGGTCATCACTGGAAGTGGAGGCCCACACTCCTGCCCTGCTTGCTTACACCCTGCCAACTCCCACAGCTAAAGTTAACGCGATGCTGCCTCTGCTAACTGTACAATTCCCAGAACCATTCCCCCACTTCTTTCCCAGGTTTTCTCAGCCCCTGGGATCAGTTCCAAAGTGAGGCTGCCTCTGCTGATGGCACAAAGGCTAACACCAGCAGCTTTCCTCTTCCCTTCCTTTCCTCCCACTTCCACTGTCATTTTGTCACATAATCTTTTTTTTTCTGTCCACAGTCACACCTCTTCCCATGCTAATTCAACACTGTTTCCAAAAGCATCAGGAGTCAAATCCTTGCAGGTTTGGATATCGACCTCTTTTCCCCCCATCTTTTCATCCAATTCACCCACCTCGGCAGACCAGCTGACAGATTGTTGCAAATTTTCAGTGACACTAAAAAACTCATCAAATCAAAATCATCTGTTCAGTTTTCCACACACTAGTAAACACACTAGGAAACAAGTAAAAAAAAAAAAAAACTTATGTTGCTCTTCAGAAATTTAAACAGTTGACTCAAGAGGCAGATCATTTCCCAACCCCGGTCCCACCAGATCTGATATTCGCACAGACCATCCCTAAAATAAATATTTTTGGAGCTTGCCTTGATTTTAATCAAGCTGCCACTCTTAGAACCTTCCAGTCCTATTTAACAGCATGGAAAATCTTCAAACGCTTTCATGTTACATCCAAAATACCCATTTCACACATCAAGATACTATAGGCCATATAACACTAAAAACTCTCTCCAAAGGAATTGATTTTTTTCCATACAGCATGCACGCTCGATGCCATGTTTATTACCACTTCTGCTGGAGCCCCACTCCCACAGCATCACTGTTATATCTCATCCTTGACAATCATTTAAATCATTTCTGCTGATGTGTGCATATAACTTCTTCTCCATGCAAACACAACTAAACCGCCAGAGTCAAACCCCCCCGCTTGTACCATGGTCACTGCAAGAACCACTCCCACTGGAGACACACACCCCATATTGCAGCCAAACTTTGGTCATGTGTGCCAATGCCAAACATTGGTTTCAATGGTGCCAGCTGTAAAAAGTTTGGACCGAGGACAATGTAAAACATGTATTGTTCTCTGATGAGTCCACCTTTACTGTCTTTCCCACATCTGAGAGAGTTACTGTGTGGAGATGCCCGAAAGAAGTGTACCACCCAGATTGTTGCATGCCCAGAGTGAATCATGGGGGTGGTTTATTGATGGTTTGGGCTGCAATATCATGGCATTTCCTAACCACAATAAGTGTGCTAGATGGACACATTGCTGTCAAGAACTACCAAACTATTGTTGAGGACCACATGTACCCAGTGTTTAAAACATTGTTTGCTGAAGGCAGTGCCATGTATCAGGAAGAAAATGCACCAATACACAAAACAAGAGTAGTAAAATAGTGCTTTGATGAACATTAAAGTAAAGTTGAACATGTCTTATGACCTGTACAGTCACCAGAACTAAATAGTATTGAGCCATTTTGGGGACTTTTGGAGTCACAAAACGTTTTCCTCCACCAGCAACACGTAGTAACCTGGCCACTCTTCCTTCCCAAGATGAATTGATGCTGTGTTGGCTGCAAAAGGAGGCCCTACACCACAGTTAAGAGGTATTGTGGTCTAAAATCAGGCATTTCAGTTTTGCATAACCCCAAAGCAGAAATTCCAAATTTACTTTGACGTATTTCATTGCAGACAAGAATGCAAATGAAGCTGCAACAGCTCCGTGACCTGGATGACGTTGACACTTATCTCCACAAGGTTGAAGTGATTGCTAAGAGAGACGTCTGGCCAAATAAACTGACTGTGCAAAGATTATAGCCCATTTCTTAACCAGGGAAGTCACAGCAAACTTATTATGCTGCTTGTGGCTCCTTGAGGATAACCCCAGCTTGCTGAGAAAGAAGTCATTGAGAGATTACTGTGGGCACTTCCTCAGCGGCTCTCGGGGCTGGTGAGAATGAAGCAACACAGGCCCGAGATATAGAAGAGAGAGAGTGGCCGCACAGCCTCGGAGGGTGAACCACTCTTGGCGACTGGCATGAGATATGGGAGAGAGAGTGGCCGCACAGCCACAGAGGGTGAACCACACCTGGCGACTGGCAGAGAGTACCTCAAAACCAGGAAGCCGACCAGCCCAGTGTACGGACCCATGCCCACCGATCCAGTGACTCCTATGTCACATGCTTTGCTGGCTGGTTTCCATATGCACAGAACAGTTCCTCCTGGTGCCTTAGAGAGAAAATTAAAACTAAACAGCAAGCCACTGCTCACAACACTTCAGACCGGGAGTTCAATTACCCTAATAGAACCTGCCATGGTGGCAGCCAACCCACAAGTAAAGCTAAGATACCCATTACCTGTGTTCATGGTGATACAAGATATGCTCCTGCACAACAGGTCACAATAGCAGCCAGCCTATATGTGTCGTCTTTCGAAGTGGGAGTGGTTGCTAACATCCCTGTACCCCTCCTCCTTAGACAAGATTGGCCAGGGTTCCTAGCTACTGTAAACGATAGAGGGGGTGAGTCTAGCAATCATCAGCTAAACTTTTTCACAATCTGTTCCAACAGGTGACAGCAAAGGGCTCATTCGGTAAAGCTCAGAGAGAGAATGACACACTAAGAAACTGCTGGTCCTAAGTGAGAGTAATAGACAACAAGGACAGATTGTCAGCACCTCAACCCCTCCCGTACTTCACATTTGAATATGGTCTGCTGTATTGTGACACGGAATGACGGTGGGAGAAAAATATGCTCCTGGTAGTACCTGCATCCCGAGTGCCCATAATCTTATAGTTGGCTCATTCCCACCCTGTGTCCAGCCACTTGGGGGCTGCAAACACCACCCTGAAGGATCCAATATTGATTTTACTGGCCTGTATTGGAGGCGCAGGTGAAAAAGTACTGCCAGGCATGCCCAGTGTGCTAGAAAACATCACCACACCACCCCTTTACCACCCCCCACCCCTATAATACCATTACACATCATTGAGGTACCCTTCGATCAGATCGGACTGGACCTGGTGGGCCGCTGCCAAAGTCTGTTCAGGGACATGAACACAGCCTCGTCAACTTGGATTATGCTACATGCTACCCTGAGGCGGTGCTCTTATGTAAAGCAACATCAAAGGCAATAGCAAAGGATCTTATTCTTCAGTGCAGCTGGATGGGATATCACCTTAGATCCTGACTGACCATGTATGTCCTGGCTGATGGCGGACCTCTGCCATCTCCTTGACGTTAAACAGCTCGAGACATTGGTGTACCATCCAAAAACAGATGGCCTGTTTGGCTTCACCCCATGCAAATTTCTGTTCGGCCACCAGCCCCACAATCTTCTAGATGTGGCCCGACAAGCCTGAGAACAAGACCCAGCCCCACAAAGGACGGTGAAAAAAAACACATATGGGACATGAGGGCCCAGCACGCCCAGAGATGTCTCTTTGACTGGCCCGCCCATCCCCATCCCAGTGTTAAGGTGTTGGTATTAGTTCCTATGATGACATTGAATTTTCTGGCCACCTGAAAGGAACCCTTGATAATCATCGAATGGATCGGGCCGATGAATTACCCCATTTTTCAGCTGGGATGCAGACAGGAGGAACAGTTGTACCATATTAATGAAATGCTGGGTCCCACAACCAAAATAGGGTTGGCGACTGTGGCAAGCACTCCTTTCCCACTATGCCAAAGAGCCAAATCCCTGTTAGCTGCACTCACCTCATCAACACTGTTTGCCCCCACCTGCGACACATTAGAGGGAGAGGATTTAGGTGACAAGGGTGCAAGCCTACGCTGAAACACTGTGTCCAATGTCCAATCCCCCAAGTGGCACTGCATCAAGAATCATCATTTATCTAGAAGCGAAATCACCACATGGGCTCAGACTACTTCGGAAAACTTTGATAAATCCAGGTTTTCACTGTACAGAACAACTGATAGACAGTAGGGCTTGGCGGTATGACTAAAATACTAGTTTAGTAGAAATTTTATTTCACTGTAACAATAAATTTATTTCACAATACAACTTTTAAAAAAGGTATTTTTCCAAAAAAAATGTACAGAGGGCCTTTATATAATAAATAAGCTTGAATATTTAAGAAAAGGTCTTGATCTGTTGATCTCTTGATTTGATTTGATTTTGTATTTTATTTTTTTTTTAATTATAATACAGTAAACAACATATGACTTTAGATGAACTACAGTTTTATGTGGACAGTCCTCATTATTATAAACTTCTCAAGTAACATCTTCTCACAGATCTAAAATACGTATGTCACAAGTAAGTGTGCAAATAAGTGTGATCTTCTGGAAAGTAGAATGTCTGTAGAACCTTAGAGTGTTTTCGCACTTGGTTCAATTGCCTGGACCGTACCCAAGTTCTATTGTCCCCCCTTGCCATCTTCTCGGTTGATTTGTGTTCACACTGTCTTTTTTCCTTCTGAACCCCAGAATGCTTGCGTCATCGGGCTGCTGTTTTGTTTACGGCTGTTGCTAGGTGACAGTCACGAAAGCAAAACATCAAAATGGAAAGACGTCTGCACATCGCAGCCATTCTGTTTTTACTGAATCTTTTGGTTTTGGACATACAGAAAGCGACTTGCATCCATCTGCCGCACAAATATTATAAACATTCAGAACATCACACAGTGTTTGCAGAAGCAGTTTTTGAAGGAGACAAGCATAAATTATCACTGTGTTTGCCCAGGCTCAGTCCCGCTTGTCACCAAGGTACGATACGTGACACACACACAGACACACACACGAATGAACATTATGAAAACGATAGTTTGTTGTACAATTGGTGGTTCATTTTCATTATTTGGCTGTTGCTAGGTTACAGTCAAGAAAGCAAAGCACCAAAATGGAAAGACGTCCACACATTGCAGTCATTCTGCTTTTACTGAATCTTTTAGTTTTGGACATACAGAGAGTGACTCGCGTCCATCTGCCGCAAAAATATTATAAACATTCAGAACATCACACAGTGTCTGCAGAAGCTGTTTTTGGAGGAAACAAGCAGACATCACAGTGTATCACTATGTTGGCCCTGGCTCAATCTCGCTTGTCACCAAGGTACGAAACGTGACACACACACACACACACACACACACACACACACACAAACACGAACAAACATTATGAAAATGATAGTTTGTTGTACAGTTGGCGGTTTACTTGTTATTTGGTACGATTGCATTCACATCGAAGTGAACCGTATCAGAGTTTGCATAAAACGTACCCAAGACCACCTCTTTTACGTGGACTCGGGTATGGTTGACGGGTGCACACCCGAGTTCAGAAGACACACTAGCTAAATGTACCATACTATGACATCAAATGAACCCGGGTGCAGATCAAAAGTGCCAGTGTGAAAGCACCGTAAGTGTACCGTGACAAGTCTTTGATTAAATGAACTGTCATGCTCATATGTCTGCGTAGTGCAGCTCTACCACAAATTTGTTGTTGTTACAATGTAACATTACTGTTCTTCTGTTCAATTCACAGTCTGCATTTTCTGTATGTTGTTGACAAAGCCACTTTGCAAATGTGCAAAGCAAACCTCACAGCAAGATGGTTGCTGGTTCGAGCCTCAGCTGGATCAGTACGCATTTCTGTGTGGAGTTTGCATGCAGTTTGCTGGGTGCCCCAGTTTCCCCCACATGTGTTACAGGTGAATTGGGTAACCTAAAGTTGTTTGTGGTGTATGTGTGTGAATGAGTGTGTATGGGTGTTTCCCAGTGATGGGTTGCAGCTGTAAGGGCATCTGCTGTGTAAAACATATGCTGGATAAGTTGGGGGTTCATTCCACTGTTACGACCCCAGATTAATAAAGGGACTAAGCTGAAAAGAAAACGAATGAATGAATTACAAACTCACAATGTTTCTCTCAGTCTTGCATTCAGTGGTTTGCCCAGTCTCTCATGGAGCGTCTTTGTCAGCCTCACGCAAGCTGCATGTTAGTTGGCTCATGGGGTGGATTGGATTGGCTGCTCTGGATTGACATATATGTGGCAGCATGCTCAAGGTCCTGCTAATATCTAGCAACTTGGCACAGCCATTGAAGAGGTGTGGACCAACAATCCACAGACCACAATCAACAACACAATTGACTATAAGTGAAGGAGATGTGTTTCACTGCATGATGCAAATGATGGTCATATCAGATATTGACTGGAGAGGTTTGGTTTTGGTCTCAGGGTTAAGGTTAGGGTTAAAGTGTGGTCACTTTGGTCATCCTCTGGTTAACCTTCTTTCGGGTTTTTGTTATTTATAACTACTCGCCATGTTGCAAAGTCAGTGAAAGTGGCTATTTTACACCAGTTCAGGTACTGAAGCTAGGAATTTGTAGTATCTAATTTGTAATTCTGATCTCCAAGTTGTGCGTGCAAACCCACCCACACACACACACACACACACACACACACACACACACACACACACACACACACACACACACATAGAATTGTGTATTAAATGTCTTAAAAATATGAAGTGAACACTCAATACAATTCTGCAGACTTTGTGAAGGCAAGGGCATGCTTTTGGTGCTTCAAGTATAAGCTCTGGACATCAAGCATAAACAATTGCACTTTCATTATTTTGGTCTCTTCATGTTGATTGAATTACAGACACAACAGCCTGCATGACCTTCTGTTTTCTGGTTTGTTAAAAAAAAAAGATGCTAGCCTTCATGACCTTTGTCTTCAGCACATCATTCAATATGCTGCCCTCATGTGTGCTTTGTTTCGACCAGGCAGAATCACTCATCAGATAACGCTGAGAAAAAAAGGCTGAGTGAAAATGAAGCATCCCTAAACATTCCCCTCTGTGACCTGAAATGCACTTTTTATTTTGAACTTCCAAACAATAGAGTCCTTGCTACTGTGAATGGCTAAAACCTATTTTGTATTTGCACTTTTATTCGGTCCGTTGAATGCACAGATGAAAGAAAAGTTCACCTTGCCAAGTGTTGAGCGATGCTGAGCTGTGAAGAGGCTTTGACTTGATATGATTCGCTTGCCGCTGAGAGAGGGAAAAAACGGTGTTATTGAACGTTACTGCAAGGTAACTGAATAACAGAGAACCCATGTGCTCTGACTGGTGTAAATAAGTGCTCTAAAATACCTCAATACAACACAATGTCATATGAAACTGCTTTCTGCTGTAGGCATAACTGGACTGACATCATTTGCAGCCATAAAGGAGTTTTGCACTGTGGAACAATGGAATCATATTTTGTAGGAGCACATATAATATCTCCCATCAGCACATGACTGGAGCAATTCCAAGTTAATACAATGAGATTTTGTTTGTTTATATGGTAAAAAAAAATGTATACATGTTGGTATACAGGCAAACACACAGCTCCAGAAGCCATGAACATGTACCAATTAATTGATTAATTAAATATTAATAGTTGATAATAGTTAACTAATAAACATATGCATTAGGATTGGATACCGACACCAGATGCCATTAAGGCACTGGTACCTATGTAACCAGTATGCACTGGACCAAATCAGCATATGAATTTTGATGCCTAATTTCGGTGTCACTGGCAATGCGACAAGGACATAAGAAGCATCAAAAGGTACATCAAAGGCACACATAGGTACGCGTTGGGTCTCACATCTCTAAGAATTTAATTCTAAACAACTTTGAGGGATACGGACACCATGGTTGATGTTAGGCATTTATTCTTGTTGCTTAGGGAATGCATGCATGTGTGCAACTCATGCAGTACAGCACATCCGGTGAGCAACTCCCTATAGATTCATCAACACGCATAATTGCATTTATTAAATTTGGTTAAACTAAGCATTCTAAAGTATGGCTATATTTTACGAGCAAGAATTATGACACAGCAAATGAAGCTGATATTTTACTAAACTTATGTGTAAAGGGAAAACACGTCAAACTTAATAAACAATTTGAGGGATTTTTTTTTTTTTTTTTCTATTCAACATGTGGTACCAAATTCCATAAAAACAACACTCTTTCACTAGTCCTTACTTCATTTTCTCATCCAATACCTCAGTTTTCATGGTGGCATGAATGAAAGTGAAAGTGCTGAACTACAGTTAAAAGTAAAAAAAAAAAAAAACACCGAATTTATGCATGCACATGATGTCACCATTTGCACAAAATCACGTTTTGTTGTTTATACAGAAAAAAACAAAGATCAAATTCAAAACCTTGCATTTGTAAATTCTGATACCCCATCATGGGAACTTCAACACTGTGTCTAATCAGAACGCTACGGGAACACCTCTTTTATACGCATCTTGAAGTACATTTGAAATCAATCTAATCTAGTTAAGCCGTGACGTCAGACCAGATAGTATAAAAGTCTACACTGAGCATTCAGTGTTAACTTCTTTGCTTTTCAAGAAGCAGCATATGAAAATACCCTCTTTCTGTGGCCATGCATAACTGATATTGCATACACAAATTACAAAAAACTGACTAACTTAGCCTCAAGTGAAATATGGCAGAAAAGAACTTTAAATGATGTGTGCCTCCATGTCACCCACAAAATGTGTTTAGAGTGCTTGGAGAGGAGCATGCCTTGTCAGCATTTGAGAATGCTGCGTAGTTGCCGGGAATTAAAAAAAAAACAACCTGCGGCTCACCCTCCTCGCAGTTCAGGTCCCGCCCATGCTGAGGCTGAGCATTGGCTTAGATCCTAGGGATCGCAGTTATATCTGGCAGACTAGCTGGAGATCTACTATGTCCTTTCTCTGTCTTTATCTGCAAGATCTAATCCTCCCTCGGGAGTGTCAGAAGTGTCCCCCTTCTGCCTCTTGTGGAAGGGTGGCGTCCTCTGTTTCCAAGGAAACGGACATGCCACTACAGCAAAGGTAAAGAGGGTTGGGAGAACTGCTGCCTTAGTGAGTTAAATATGAGGACTTAGTGTAGGTGATGTCACGTGCTGCTGACAAGTTTGATGCCATCGACTGGCAGCCAGCATGTGAACAGCAACAGCTCCATCTTACGGGTAGGCTGGATGAGGGGGAATTACCCAGTAGGACTAATCCTTCACTAAGGGACCTCCACTTTTGTCCTGAATTACATACTGCTGTGACAAAATCGTGGAATAATTCATATTCAGCTCGATTAATAATGCCAAGAACAGTCATTTATTCAGCAGTTCGTGGGCTGGGGGAGAATGCAAGCAAAAATATGTAAATTATCGACGAGGATTTTCCGCCTCTTCGCCCAGATTTAAAGCCTGCAAAAGTCCCCCCTTTGTCCTCTAGACCACTAAGAGTCACTTCGGGTCTAATGGGCAAAGCATATATGATGGCTGGTGAGTCTGTTGGATGCTTGCACACTATGTCAGTATTGAAGATACAAGAAGCTCTTCAGGCATCGGATTTAGCTAATTTGGGGCGCTCCATGGCCACCCTGGTGGCACCTCTGGCTGACGCAAGCAGAGGTGTCAGAAATGGATAGAGCTATTTTTATTGATGCTCCAATATCAAGCTCAAGGGTATTCAGTGACGTTGTCGACAACGTCGCTGAATCTTTTGACAGTGTCAAAAAGTAATCTGGCTCCCTCGGGGGCTTTCTCCCCCCATGATCAAAAAACCGGGGGGCTGCTAAAGAATAGCCCCAACTGTTGACCAGCTTCTTATACCATGCGGTACAAAGGGAGAGCGTCACCTCTCGGGCTCCCCCTCAAAAAAAGAGGGCCTGGAGAGTGTACTCTCAGCCTAAACCTTCCTTGAGATTACCCACAAGGGCTATAGCAATTTCAAGGAAAGCAAAGGATAAAAGGAAGTCCTGATGTGTTAAGAGTCAGGCTTCCCAGCCCCTCCCCCTGGACATCGAGAGCACCATTCGGCGCCCTCCCTGAACCAGGGTTCGTTGAGAAGGGGGCAGACCACCTCACCACTTATGGTGGTGGGGGGCTCTGCATCTCCCGGGGTGGGCGTTACTTAGTGTCTGAAGGCATTGTGGGTCCCATCCCGTCTTTGGAGGGTCCAAGAGCAACCAGAGGCCAGTCTTGAGAGGCTGGTAGCCCTAGCACATTTTTAGCAGCGTAGAAAAACCTGCTGATGGTGTCTCAGAGGCTCTGGTTATGGAACAATTCATAACCAATTCATTGGTTATGGAACAATTCATTTTTACTTCTATAGCACTTTTCCAATGTAGATTGTGTCAAAGCAGCTTCACATAGAAGATTATAGTAAATTGAAGTTCAGTTTAGTTAAGTTTAGTGTGGTTTAATATTCACTGCTGAGAGTTCAAACACCGAAGAGCAAATCCATCGATGCACAAATTTACAGGTCCCGAACAATGTAAGCCAGTGGCGACAGCTCCGGTGGCCCTAAATAATGCAGACTAAGAATTCTTTAGAGGATTTGAACTTCAACTGCAATTGTGTTTTATGTGTATGCTAATGCAAAGAGATGTGTCTTTAATCTAGTTTTAAACTGACAGAGTGTGTCTGTTTCCAAACTGTGCTAGGAAGGCTGTTCCAGAGTTTAGGTGCAATGATGAAAGAATTGGAGTAATATGATCATACTTCTGGAAGCAGTACAGGAAGTACTGGCTCTACTAAAAAAGGCACGATAGAGCGTGTTCTCCCACTCAGCAGAGAATCAGGGTTTTACAACTGGCATTTCATAGTTCCCAAAAAGGATGGGGCACTGCGTCCCATATTAGATCTGAGAAATCTGAATCCGTCCGTCTAGGCCCTCAGGTTCAGGATGTTAACCATCAAAAACGTAGTGTCAAAAATTCAGTCTGAGAACTGGTTTGTTACAGTAGACCTAAAAAACACATACTTCCATATATACGTCCTTTCCCAACACAGGAAGTACCTGAGGTTCGCTTTCGGGGGAATGAAATCCAGGGGGTCTTCCCTTAAGTGGAATCCTTTCCACATGATCAAGGTCTCGCGGTGCTGCTTCTGGCTTTAATTTTATGGAAAAAGCCCTGGTTCCTGTCTCAGGACCCACTGTTGGGGGCTGTCTGTCATTGTGTCATGCTTATGACAGATGCTTCTCTCACAGGCTGGGGAGCAACCCTGAGGGGACTTCCCACAGTGGGACAATGGGGAGAACATCATCGTTCTTGGCACATAAACTGCCTGGAGATGAATGCTGTATTTCTGGCCTTAAAACACTTTCTCCTAGTTTTAAGGGGCCATCATGTTCTAGTCCACATGGACTAGAACATCGGTGATCGCTTCCATTAACCATCAGGGGGGTCTGAAGTCTCGACTGCTATGCGGGCTGGCACATCGGATCCTCCTGTGGCCCCAAAACAAAATTCTGTCCATCAGAGCAATGTATGTCCCGAGCCATCTGAACACAGGAACAGACCTCCTGTCGATGCAGGGGGTGAGATTCGGGGAATGGAGACTTCACCCCGAGGTGGTGGAGACCATTTGGGAGAAATTCGGGTGAGCACAGGTAGACCTGTTTGCTTTGCAAGAGACCACGCGCATTGCATACTGTTGTTTTCTCTCTCGCATCCAGCCCTGCTGGGACTGGATGCCATGGTGCAGATGTGGCCGAGGCTACGTCTGTACACTTTTCCCCCAGTTGCTCTGCTCCCAGGAGTCCTGGAGAGGGTCCGTCAAGACAAAGTCCAGTTACTGCTGGTAGCCCCATTTTGGCCTATGAGAATTTGGTTTTCAGACCTTACAGCCATGCTGGCGGTTCTCCTGTGGGAGATTCCTATCAGGAGAAACCTTCTGTCTCAGGCGGGAGGGACGATACTTCATCCTCACTCCCACCTGTGGAAACTATGGGTATGGCCTGTGAGGGGGCCCACCTCATAGAATATGGACTGTCAACTGAGGACCATACTAAGCTCAGACCATACTCAGACTATACCAGGGCTCCCTCCACAAGGAAGCTTTTTTTAGCTTGGTGCAGAGAACACTAGCTGAACCCAGTCAGCTGTCAGGTAGCCTCAGTGCTTGAATTTCTCAAAGATTGCCTGTCTGATGGGTTATCTGCATCTACTTTGAGAGTGTACGTGGCAGCTATAGCAGCCTACCCTTCTCCCCTAGATGATAAGTCACTAGGGCAGGATCCGCTAATTTGTCGCTTCCTCGTGGAGCCATAAGGCTAAAGCCTGTCAGCACAAGCAGGATACCGACATGGGACTTAACATTGATGCTTGAGGGCATCTCTGTTCCCCCATTTGAGCCACTACAGGAGGCGTCAGATACATTTCTGACACTAAAAACATATTTTTGTTAGCTATTTCTTCCCTAAAAAGGGTTGGTGATCTCCAGGCTCTGTCAGTTGCACCTTCATTTCTGGAGTTTGCTGCAAGCCTTTACTCCGCCCCCCTTTCAGTCATCAGACCAGGAGAAACTAAATCTGCTCTGCCCAGTTAGGGCTCTAGATACATACTTCAACAGAGTTACCCATTGGAGAAAAAGTGAGCAGTTACTGGTCTGCTTCGAATCCTCAAAGAGGGGGAGTCCAGCGAATAAACAGACCATAAGTAATTGGATAGTTGAGACTTTCTCAATTACTTTTAAGGCTGTTGGACGTCCCACACCTGCATTTGTTAGGGCCCACTCCACAAAGGCTGTAGGGACCTCCAAAGCTTTTATTTCAGGCTCTGCCCTTTCACACATTTGTTTAGCAGCAGGATGGTCGACGTCCCATACACTTGTGTGTCACTACTTGTTTTAGACCCCTTCTCGGGGTCCTCTGTTATCACTGCATAGTGAGCATTCACAGTCAGCAGTGAGTCTGGCCTAGTGGGTATTGCATTCCCCTAGCATTCTGGTTAGACACAGTGTTGAAGTTCACTTGATGGGGAATGTCTTGGGTTATGTATGTAAACATAGTTACCCGAGAGGGAACGAGACACTGCGTCTTCCGTCATACACTCTTCTGTCTGTTACTTCTTTCAAGCTAATTTGAAGTTAACACTGAATGTTTAGTGCAGACTTTTATACTCTCTAGTCTGACGCCACTGATTAATTACATTACATTGATTTCACATGTGCTTCAAGATGCATATAAAAGAGGTGTTCCCCCAGCGTTCAGGTTAGACGCAGTGTTTTGTTCCCTCTCTGGGAACTATAGTTACATACGTAACCCAAAACATTTCTAAAGTTCACATTTTCAAGCTTCCTATTTAATTTTCAATATAAATACCTTGTTATTTAAAATCTGTTCTCTCTTATTCTCTTTATTGGAATGGATGTTCCCAAACCAGAAGAGAAACCCATGAATTAAAACTCTGCAGGCACATTCTAAAAAAAAAAAAAAAAAAAAAAAAGGATAGTTTTCAAATACTTGCACTTTGAAAAAAGTTTCAGGCCCCCAACATGCCAATGTCATGTAAATAAGCAATGCAAAACATACTAAATATAATTACACACACGCATGCAAATTCTGTGAATTAAACTAATAACTGTCTTATTCATTCTCTAAAAAATAAGACATTTAAGTTTCTGGTGCCTGCAGAAACCATTTGACTTCATTTTAGATAATTTAATTTACTTACAACAATATATTTTAGTCTTGTACTGTACTTAACACACACTTTCATTATACCAACCATGCATCTTTCTCTCTTTGTAACTAATATTTATCTATTGTTTTCTTAACATCATCATCAAAAAAAAAAAAGGCAAAATGTTTTCTTTTTTTATCATCCATATGATATTGTACAGTCTTTGCTCAGTGGTGCATACCGCACGGTATTGAGATGCATCAGGCAAGTGACCCACAAAATAAAAGACAGAACTCATTTTTTTTATCTCACTATCAGTCACCATATAGATTTACATGATTTTAGCCACACTACCATGAGGAAACAAAAGCTTTTGTCTTGTCTTTCTGTCTAAATTGCCTTGGCATTGTACATGGAAACTTTTCATCCCTTGCAGTTTAATATAAAATACCTTCAAAGATCAATATAATGACCATTAGCATTTCAAATGTCTTTGAGGCTTGCATTTAATGTTGAGTTTTAGCACAGTACGCAGACCACACTCAGACTTCAGTAGCTCGAGTAATCAATTTATTTAAATATGATCAGCTTTTTTTATCAAGAGAAACTCTGTGCAATAGAACAGTCATGCATAAAAGTCTAGTAATCAGAAGCCTTTATTTTATCAGCCACATGCACACAAAACTATATAGTTTACTGCTTAATTTCCAGTGTGTGACAAATGAGTTGAACTGATAACCAGTCAGGCCTCAGCAGTAAACTGAATGATTCTAAACTTATTTACCCACCACCAAAATTGAAAGACTCATGTGACCCTGCTTGGTCGGCTAATTGGATAATCATGTAAACACATAAGTTAACATCATAACAACTTTCACTGGTGAGAGAAAATTTATACAAAAATGTTTAGCTTTTGAAAAATCTGATACACTTAAAGTTTTAGTTCACCCCAAAATGAATATTGTTATTAATTATACACACTCATGTCCTTCCATACCCCTGAGACCTTTGTTTATCTTCAGAACCTAGATTTTAATTCTGGAATACGAGTGAATCGAGTACCTTGCAATCTATGGAGGATTTGGGACCTCTCAGATTTTAGATTATTATTATTATTATTATTATTTTTTAATATGTATAAAATGTCTTAAAGATGCAGTAAGTTTAAAGTTTTTACTTTTTTAAGATATAATATTAATATTATGGTTCTTCTGAGTGTGCCAGTGTAGGTTCAGTTCAAAACAAAATTCAGATTTTTTTTATTATGATGTGTTAAAAAGTGCCATTTTGGGGGCGTGTACACAGTTCGCTGTTTAAGGGGCGTGTTGCTTCACATGAAAATTAGTTTCGACTTCCCGCCCAACTTAACAAGGGGGCGGAGCCAAGAGCTCTTTTGTGTATTGCCTTTGTGTATGGCAATAGACAGGCAGACAGAGAGAAGCTACATGAGTGAGAGGACCAGCATTCAGCTGTACATGTACGACTCAGACACAGACCAAGCAGAGAGTACAAAATAATTTGTGTCTTTGTATAGTTTTACAGCCAACTGTGTGCTAGTTTAAAGCTCCGAGCTTGTAGCCTACACTGAGACTAATAACCAAGCACACTGAATTAACTTTGATTGAAGGGCATCACACACCGGATGCACCGCGACATGGCGCGCACACGACAGTTGAAAGTATCACACACTTGCGGCGCCGGTGTCACCTGATAGAAACTTATGTTTAGAATTCAGAATTTAAATGCATGCTGCTGCGTGGCGCCGAGTGGCGATTCTGGTGTACGACCTGCTTGAGGCTATAACTAAAGGGCATCATACACCGGATGCGTCGCTCAGAGCCACGACATGACACACCAGACGTGCACGTTCGCATGTTATTTAAAATGAAACTATTTAGATAACGCTCTGTGGCACGGCTGAAATATGAACAGTGTGCTGAGCAGGGCCAGCGCGTCCATAGAGGCGACCTAGGCGGCAGAATAGTGAGCAAACCCCCCGATCCACACTTTCATCCATGACACCCTCCCAGTCCTCACTTTCATCCGCGACAACATGAAATGCAAGGTGTTGCGCATTGTTAGTTTGTTATTTCCAATGGAGGGACGCGCACGTGAGGCAACGGGCTTGCACTTTCCAGCTGCACCTAGTTAAGATGACAGGGAGCATCTGTGACCGCGGGAAATGCAAATCGCTGAAGTTTAAGGAAGACGCAATGAAAGATACACATGTATGCAAACCCCCCAAAACTCACAAACACTGATGGCGAGGAGAGCGATAATGTGGTGAATGTTGAGCCCAATGAGCCTTACATCTAAAAATAGAGCAAGGGTGTTTCTTTGGTGACGTCGCTTTGACTCACATGCTGAAAATGGCGGACGTGAAACAACATACTGAGGATATGGTAATGCGCAGCTCTCAATCAATATTGGTGGGCGGGGGGACCGCAGTCCTACGTCAAGTTGCGGTCGATCTCAAAACCGCTCCAATTCCAACGTTTTTATGTTGTAAATTGAAAAAAAAGGACTGAGTGTGTTTATATCACCCCAATATGACAGTCAATACACTATACCTACACATATGTCTGTCCAAACAGCTTGAAAAGTAGATTTTTCACCATAGGTGCTCTTTAACACCCAGTTGTTGAACTAGGTATGTGCATTTCTGGAT
>CAIGQZ010000690.1:15080972-15099547 GCA_903798205.1 Danio tinwini
CAGGGAAAAAAAAATCATCAATCTCCTCACGCAAGAAAGGGGTGGATGTGGGGTTGACTGCAGTGAAAAGCACAATCCTAAACTTGGGAGGTTGTCTAGCCAGCAGCAGAAAGATCAGAAGAACTGTGGTGTTCTGGGGTCCCTGGCCCTCCACCAGGAAAAGAGCAGCTATCTTCACCTCTGAGTGACCGGTCTTAGGAATGCTTCATGGTTCATTTACCAGACCTCGCAGGGAGTGGGCTGTGTGGGGTTATTTGGCGGCCTAACAGTACTCCTCAGCCACTGGTAGATGACCTGGCCCATCACACTTGACTGCTCCTTCACTGCTGAAAACTCCTGGGTAATGTTTCCAACAGTGTCACCAAATAGGCTGACCTGTGATATGAGGGCATCAAGACAGCAAACATAGAGTAGAGGAACTATGACGTCAATATGTATGCAAAAACCTAAAAGCAAGTTAGCATTTTAGCAGTTCCGGTTCCCTTATCCCAAAGTCAATGGGTATTTTCAATGGGATTTAATTTAAATCGCTTGCATAAGTTTTTTGGCTACGACAAACTCAAGGTACTTTCATGTTTTATTCTACAAAATAAAACACATCAGTTACATCACACTCTTGATTTTTTAAATCGGTTACGCTTCTTTAAAAAGACGGTTGTTACCAAGTTGCTAAATGGGACTACAGGCGATGTCAGAGACATTAAACGTCAACGAGCTGAACTGGTCTAGAACGAGGCTTGCTTGCATTGAGCATTTGGATTTCTCTGTGATTTAAGTATTTTCATGAATAGTAATTTATAGTTTGTAGTAATTTTCTTATTGGGAATTCATATTGTGTGTAGATAATGCCTTCACTTGTAAAGAGTGCCAAGACAGATTAATTTGTTGAATTAAACAATATTATGAAAATACTGATTACCCGTGCAGCCTGTCTCTTTCCTACTCTCAGTAATGCAAACGTGTAAATAAATGTGTAACGCCTCATTTCTGTCGTCTGTTACTAAAGTAAGTGGGCTGTATGTGCGCAAGCAATACACTTATTTAAATATGTCTTCTGGTAATACTATGTAGGCACATTTATACACACAGTTTTTAAACATTTACAACAACCGTAAAGCAAAACAAAATGTATTTCCCACATAAAAAAAAAAAAAATATATCCAAAAGGCACACATCTATACAAATGTGTTTTTGCATATTTATTTGTTTATAATATATAGCAGGGATTATAATATGATAAACCGTGAGAATTTGTCATGGACCATATTTCTAACAATAAACTTGAAAAGTTGTCTGTGTTAGGGTGGTGCTGACGTCACAGGCGAGCGCCCGGAAGGCACTGTAGTCCGTTTTTCAATCGCCAATCGCGCTTTTTCAATTGACAATCGCGCTTTGGCATGGTTCAAGGCAACAGTACCTAGTGTGAGTATGCCCAAAAGCGGCTTGGCTTGCAGCAGTGTAGGCTCTGACAGTGAAAAATGCATAAACAAACTGCATGTCCTATCCTGCCAGGCTACAGCACTTTGCAGAAAAGAGACTGACCACAGTTGCCTTCTGTGCCTTAAGGACAGTCACAAACTCTCAAATTCCACAATGGACATCTGCTCACTAGAATCATCAAATGAAAGAGCACCCACCATGGAGGATGAATCAGCATTGTTGAAAAGGCTAGGTATATTTGGCGTTCTGATTCAACGCTGGTTTGATTGATCATTTCCGTTTCTGTAGTCGGACATTGCAGTTCTATACAGTCTGGCTAACAGCTCGATACAGTGGTTTATTGTGTGTGTGTCACGAGAAGTAAGTGTTTGTGTTTTATGTCTGTGTGCTTCTAATTCTTAGTTTATGGGTTAAGTGTTGTAACTCAAACTTTGAATGACAATCAAACCGCATGACTGCAATACGTCATAACTGCGGGTGGTGCGCGATCCGAGCAAACGCCAATATTAACGATGCACATGTTCTCCCTGCAAGTCTGCGAACCTGTGGTGGATGATCAGGCTAGTGTTTCAGCCATTTCAAATTAACTGACCAGAATGAGCATTAGATCTACACCAGAAGGCATCCATGCCCCATGTCATCATAGTTCACCTTACAATGCTCAGCCACAACCTGATACCAGAGTATATCCAGTGCATAACCAAGATGACTACCGTAGTTATGGCCCACACCAACCACAGATGGCTTATCGTGCCACACAACCTGTTCTAATGCCTCACAAACAGTCAGAAAGGATACAGCCATACTATCCAATTAAAAGGTTTGTCTCGGATGGCCCCCCACACCCTACTAGAGAGAGCATCTACCGAGGTCCCACACCCTCTATTCCTGATTTCACATCAGAAGACCCACGACAATTCGCACGTTTAAAGATCTCTTGACAATTTGCTACCACGAGATGCCACAGAGCAATTCAAATATCAGATTTTGATAGAGCATTTGAAAGTTGAGGAAGCTCTTCTTATAGCTGATTCCTACAGAACCCCTTTATCCTTACTCGTACACGATGCAATCTCTGACTGAACTCTATGGACAGCCCCACCAGCTGGCATTACAGAGAACTGCTGAACTGATGGAAGGCCCCAACATGCAAAGTGGAGATACCCAGGCATTCAGGCAGTTCACTCTAAGAGTAAGAGCACTGGTGGGGATGCTGGATCAGCTGGGTGACAAAGGAAGCATTGTGGTTTCCACGTAGCAAGACTTATGTCCAAATTGCCTCATGATATTCGAGCAAATTTCAAAAGGTACCTCCACCCACTCAGAAACCCCATACCTAACCTGGAAGATTTCTCAAACTGGCAGGTGCAGCCCACAGACAGTAGAGTTAATTTGAGTGAGCTAAAGGGAAGTGGGGCTTCATATAAAGAGGCTCAGCGGCCACGTAAACACCCTCAACAGCCAACTCCTATCTTGCACAGTACAGATCAGTCTGTGAGCAGTACCACAGCAAATGAACCAGAGAATGAAACCTTTAACAGGTCGGTGTACTGTCAATAGTGTACTGTCAATACTGTGACAACAAACAACACTTCCTTAATCAGTGTAGTCATTTTGCACAGCTGCCTTCTGAGCTGAAAGCTAACTGGATTAAAACTAATAAAAGATGCTGGAAGTGTGGAGGGAGACATCAGGCTGCACAATGCAAGCTGAAAGCCGCATGTAAGGTTTGCACAGGAAAGCATCTAACCACTCTGCATGATGTAAATAGCTGGTCTGCAGCAGCAAAGGATCCTGAAGGGCAGCAGGAGAGTCAAATGCTATACCTGGACCGTCCAGTTGGGGGCAGCCAGGTTCTTCTGAAAATAAGCAAGGTACTGTTGCACAATGGCAAACGTACATTGACAACTTATGCAATATTGATGATGGTTCAGAGCGCACCATCTTACTGCATGAGGCAGCGCAGCAGCTTAAGATCATTGGGGAGCCAGAGAACCTCGCACTGAGAACAGTCAGACATGACACACAAGTGATTTTTTGGTGCCAAGGTGTCCTTCACTCTTTCCCCTGCCTCTTAGCCCAAAAAGAAATTCAAAATAAGGGGTGTGTTCACTGCAAACCATTTAGGGCTAGCAAAGCACTCACATCCAGTTCAAGCCCTACAAGAGAAATTTAATCATCTCAAGTGTCTGCCCCTTTATAGTTTCTCTCAAGTACAGCCATTGTTACTCATCGGCTCAGACCACCATCACCTGATTGCCCCGATTGAACCAGTGCGCTTTGTTCCACCAGGTAGTCCTGCTGGTGTCAAAACTAGATTAGGCTGGACATTGCAAGGGTCTGCCAATGTTGTTCAGCATCAGCTCTTGGCACAGCAATGCCTATTTACCTCAGTTGTCTCATCATCTGATCTACTGCAAAATATTGAACGACTTTGGCAAATAGACACTTTACCCTACAAAACTGAAAAGGAGGTGACACGCTCACGCTGTGATCAAGATGCCATTAATTTGCTTGAGTCTAACACAGTAAGAGTGGATGTGGATGGAGTGAGCAGATATGCTACACCTCGGCTACGCAAGAAAGAGATGCCAAGGCTACAGGCACCAAAGGAAGCAGTCCTCCCTCAGCTCAGAGACCTAGAAAAACGGCTTGGCCGAAACCAAGAGCGGCCAAACTCATATAACCAGGAGATTGACAGAGTAGAGAAAGCTAGTTATGTCAAAAAAACTTAAACCAGAAGCCGTAAACCAGTCACAGGAGTCTTGGTACATACCCCACCATATGGTTTGCCATAATGGAAAAAACAGAGTGGTGTACAATTGCTCGTTTCGATTTGAGGGTCACAATCTCAATGAGTATCTCTTGCCGGCCCAACTCTTACTTCCACTCTCCTGGGCGTATTACTTTGATTCAGAGAGCATACAGTCACCGTGACAAGTGATATTAAAGAAATGTTGCACCAGATTCGTCTGCTGCCAGAAGACAAACCTCTGCTCAGATTTCTATGGAGGAACATCCAGAGAGAGAGCCCAGTAAATGTGTATAAGTGGCAAGTACTGCCTTTTGGAACAACATGTAGCCCATGCTGTGCTACCTTTGGTGTTTTAAAACATACCCGGGACCACACATCACCAGATGAAGATGCACGCATGTCTGTGGAGAGAGACTTTTACGTTGATAATTTCTTGCAGAGTGTACCTTCTAAAGAAAAGGCTACAAAACTGGTAAATAAACTACAATCCCTTCTGGCCTCAGGGGTGTTTGAACTGAGACAATGGGCGAGTAATGTTCCCTCCGTTGTAGCCCACCTCCCCCTTGAAGCCAGATCAGAGAAGAATGAACTGTGGCTGTGCTGAAAAGCAGTGGAACGTTGCAGAATCCACCTTGGGCTTACGCTGGCTCTGTCAAACAGACACACTGGACTACAAGGCTTGGCAGCAAGAACCACAAGTGCCCACATTGAGATACATATGTCATGTTTTGGCTAGCCAGTATGATCCTTTAGGGTATATTGTCCCATATACCACCAGAGCTAAAATACTGATACAACGGTTGTGGGACAAAAGTCGTGATTGGGATGATCCCAAACTGCCCAGTGATCTTCAAAAAGCCTGGTGTACATGGGAAGAGGAGCTGCAAAACATTGAGAGAATTGCAATCCCACAATGTTACACTAGCCCCCATCTGGATGCTGAAACATGTGTTAGGGATATTCACATATTCTGCGATGCATCAGAATCTACATATGGGTCGGTTGCATACCATAAAACACAAGATACAGAAGGCCAAGTGGAGGTTTCATTCATTGCAGCCAGATTCAGAGTTGCACCTAAGTGGCAGTTGTCTATACCAAGATTGGAACTCTGCGCTGCCCTCACTGGAGCTCAGTTGGCAAGCCTTTTAGAAAGAGAGCTTACTCTGCCCATCCAAAATGTAACATTATAGAGTGACTCAAAAGTAGTGCTGACCTGGATTCAATCGGAGTCCTGTCGATACAAGGTGTTTGTGGGCACAAGAATTGCCGAAATCCAAGAGTTAACCTACCTTCAGGCATGGAAGTATGTTAAATCTGAAGATAACCCGGCAGATGATATCACTTGTGGTAAATCACTTTGGCAGCTTGCACAACCTACAAGATGGAACCTAGGGCCACAGTTTCTCTGGCAAGACCCACTCACTTGGCCCAATGACTCAGCGAAGCCAATCACTGACAACACAGATGATGAAACAAAAATGAGCTTTTGTGGCTTAACTAAAATAGACCTTTCCCAGGCCATACAGAGATTCTCTCAGTTGCACAGTTTCTCACAAGCAGTTGAATCCAAAGCTTTGGAACGATTTGGCCGGGACAAACAACCAGAGGGTTTCTCTGCCAAAGATTAAGCAGAGGCCGAGATCTCCCTACTGAAGGAAGCACAAGCTACATGCCTCCCAACTGAAATTGAGGCACTGACAGCTAGCAAAACCCTGCCCTCTTACAGTCGGTTACTTACCCTCGCTCCAGAGCTGGACAAATCTACTGGGCTCATTAGAGTTGGTGGGTGTCTACGGCGCAGTGAATTGCTTGATCAAGAGACTGTTCACCCCATAATACTAGAACCCAAACATCCCCTGAGTCAGCTAATTATTCAGCATTTTGATGAAATTTTGCATCACCCCAGTCCTGAAAGAGTATATGCTGAGATCCGCCGACAATTTTGGATTCTGAGGGGACGAGAGGCTGTCCGATATCATCAACATAAGTGTAAAGAGTGTAGAAGATGGCTAGGGAAACCTGAGATCCCACATATGGCTGATTTACCACCTGCTCACCTTCGACTTTACAAACCGGCATTCTACTCAACTGGGGTAGACTGTTTCGGGCCTTTCATAATTAAAGTGGGGTGGCGCAATGAGAAACGGTGGCGAATTATCTTTAAGTGTATGACGACTAGAGCGGTTAGATCTGCTAGAGTTGGTTGATCTGCTAACCAACATCAGCTCGGACTCATTTCTTATGGCTCTACGCCGATTCATTGTTTGAAGAGGAAAACCCCATGAGCTCCTTTCCGACCAAGGTACTAATTTCAAGGGAGGTGAGAGAGAAATAACAGAATCATTCAACAACTTGTAACCTACCCTAAAAAAGCCAACTTGCTAAGCAACAGATTGAGTTTCACTTTAACCTACCTGGAGCACCCCATTTCGGAGGTTTATGGAAAAGAGAAATTAGATCACTGAAAGCTGCACTTAACCAGACTCTTGGAGCACAACATGTGACAGAGGAAGTACTAACAACAGTGCTTGTAGAGATTGAGGGAATTCTTAATTCCAAGCCTTTGGGCTATGTGCCATCGGATGTGGCTGACATTGACCCTATAACCCCAAATAGCCTTCTAATGGGGCGGCCAGACTGCAGCTTGCCACAGGTTGTCTATCCAAAAACAGAACTACTGAGAAAGAAGCAGTGGAGACACAGTCAAATACTGGTGGATCTTTTCTGGGCACACTTCATAAAGTGCTATCTGCCTCAACTACAGACTAGAGCAAAATTAATGACTGACAAGGCCAAAAATCTGGAGAAACGGACAGTAGTGATTATAATCGATTCACAACTTCCCAGAGCTCTCCGGCCAGTGGGTAAGATCACTGACACAATACCTGGAGCCGATGGACGTATAAGAACTGCTGAAGTGCAAGTGGGTGATCGCAAATATATTAGACCTGTGAGTAAATGGATTTGTTTGCCACAGTTACCAGATGATGATGATAACTCTTAGGCCTTATCTGTATTTTTACTAAGTAAATTGGGGCGGCTGTTGAAAAGGCCAGGTATATTTGGCATTCTGATTCAACGCTGGTTTGATTGACAGCTGGGTCAGGCCTGCCCAGAAGATGCAGATCATTTCCGTTTCTGTAGTCGGACATTGCAGTTCTATACAGTCTGGCTAACAGCTCGATACAGTGGCTTATTGTGTGTGCGTCACGAGAAGTAAGTGTTTGTGTTTTATGTCTGTGTGCTTCTAATAGTTTATGGGTTAAGTGTTGTAACTCAAACTTTGAATGACGATCGGACCGCATGACTGCAATACATCATAACTGCGGGTGGTGCGCAATCCGAGTAAATGCTATTATTAATGATGCACATGTTCTCCCCCCAAGTTTATATACCATTGGATTGTGTTGATATGTAAATTAGTGAAGTGTTAGCCAATGTAAATGCCATGTTTGCTCAGTATTTGGGCATTTGGATCTGTCTCACCTGTATATGCTTACTGATGCATATTTAGACCTGATGCCCTGTTAATCTTTGATTATATGCCAAAACTGATGTTATATATCTATATTACATCCTATGTTATATTTATCTGTAGATTATACAAATTGCAAGTTAATTTATTGTTATTTATTTCTCTTTTGTTCTAGAAAATACCACACACGCGTGTGCCTCTATGACTGTGCAAAATAAATGCTGTAACAACCCAGCTAACTACAAAGCCTGACTTGTGCGTTCTTACCAACGCCCCCTGGTGATCACATATCAAATAGTAAAGCCAGTGCAATTTAACAAACTCAGCAACAAGCATCTTTATCTGAAGCCTGAATGGAATGAGCTGATGAGGAATGGGAGGCCCACAAGTAGGAGGCCTTAGACCACCCCAAGTGTTCACAAGTGTTCATAAGTGTTTTTAGAGCATAACCATTTATATGTTTATTATATATTTTTTTATGAAATGTGAACAAAAAAATCTATCCATGTATATGCACATACAGAGACGTTTTAATCTCTCTCTCTCTCTCTCTCTCTCTCTCTCTCTCTCTGTAACTAAAGCATGTATTTGATAGGTATTTGATAGGTGTATATTTTGTTAAGTGATGTATTTTTCCATTGTTTTATAGATTGTAAAAGACTTTTTGATAAGTTAACTGTTTAATTGACATTGGTTTTTTAAGCATTGCACGTTTTTATTTTGAATTTTAAATATACCAGACTGCAGAAATTTAAATGTCAATTAATATATTGTATTATTGAACCAAGCTAAATTTGCCATTTATATTTCTAGGAAAATGAATAGATCAGAGGAATGGACAGCACATTGTATCAGTTTTCAAAAACATGATGATATCAAGAATTCATTTAAATGGCACCTATTTTACCCCTTTGATTGATTTAAGATACGTCTTTTGTGTCTGTAGAATGTGTCTGTAAAGTTTCAGCTCAAAATACTCCTCATATTATTTATTATACCTTTCTGAATATTGGAAACGTTAGCTCTGAGCACACTGTTGCTGTTAATGTTGCCTGTGCCTTTAATGCAAATGAGCTAGTTCTCCCCGCCCACCATTCCCACATGCGTGTCAGAGCCATAGAGGTCTCTATGGCTCTGATGCATGTCTCCCTCTCCTGCTGTGTCTCACTTCAGATAAACAGCACAGTGAAAGATATGAAGGATGCCGGTCTAATGTTAATGCAAAACACGACAGTAATTAACTTTCCCAATGGTTATTTGATGTATTTGTTGAGTTAATTCAAGCCTTTCTGCAACAATTAGTCACACACAATGCTGTTGCAAGGTTTACAAATGCACACACATTTAAAGGGCCATGAAACCCCCTGTCTCAGCAGGCTGTTTTCACACCTCTAGTTTGGAAAAATTCAGGAAAAGTGGGCGTGTCCAGCTCGGTTTAGGTGGGAGTGTCGGGGGGAGGGAAAGAGGGAAAGATTTGCAAATATGGGAGTTTCCGTTTGGGCACGCGCAAGGCAAAACAAACACAGACGCAGCGGAGAAAGACAGTGACTGTGTTTACATGGACATCAGTAAACAAATTACTTGCCAAATTATTAATTTGTCGACTTTAACTGCAGTTTGGCACTTTCACTTTTAATTCAGGAACATTTCCTGCATGTTGCCTGTGACAAACGACATATTGTATGTGAGGAACTGCTAATCCAATGTTTGTTACCGCACGGCGAATGGGAGAAAACAAATCCTCCTCATCTCTCGGTAACTTAGATGACTCGGTAGGTAGTGTCAGAAAGCCGTGTGTGTAAAGACTATCCTTTCACAAAATGCGGCGAAAATCCTGCACGGCGGGAATAGTTTGATCATGTTTACATTCGGAAAGCAGCATTTGCAGCGGATCGTTCAGTCTATTGTACTATACTACTGCAGTGATATTAACATACTGTAAACTTAGTAACTAAATCGTTTTGACTATAGTATGTCTTTAAAAACTGAAAGAGCACTGCTGACAATACGAACTAACTTTGCCATCTGAATGAACAAAGAACTGATTGCACACTTACCTAATCTGTAGAGACAGGACAGTCACTCTGGAACTGTCTTTTTAAAAAAAAGAGACGAGCAGCAACTCCAGATTTCATCATTTCCAGATGCGAAAAGCTCTCAAGGGTAAAAATGTTCCTTGCAAACGCATTTCTGTCGCGTGTCGCGTGCACTGTAATCCACATGAGTCCAGCAGCGCTCTCACAGAGGGAAAATGAAAACAAAACTGTCTTTTTTTTATAAGGAGACGAGCAGCAAATCCGGATTTCATCATTTCTAGATGTGAAAAGCTCTCGGGTAAAAATGTTCCTTACAAACGCATTTTTGTCGCGTGTCACGTGCACTGTAATCCACACGAGTCCAGCAGCGCTCTCACAGCGGGGAAAATGAAAACAAAACCCTTGTTGCAGCACATAATAAACACAGCTTACTAACTGACGACTGATGTCTCCAAATTCTCGTTCTTTCACTTGTTTTGGCAACACAGCGTAGCATCTCTCTGTCGTCTGAACACTGTAACAGGTCAAACAGTCTCCGAAGCTATCGTGCGTATTAATGAAGTTGCACGTCATACACAATAGAGCGCGCTGATTGGTTTGAACATAGTCTTTCTCATGAATTAATGCCGCACCCTCAGAGACGTCATGATGTACTGCCAGGTACAGACAGCCAATCTCCACTCTGGATTTACACGCAAGTATCTCATGACCGTGACGCAGCTTCAAAAATTTGTTTCAAACCGGAAGAGCGAATTTGCTCAAAATAATGCAAAAACAACCAATTTCACTTTTTAGTGCAATATATGTGTATTGAAGCATATTGAATATTGAAGCATCTTTTCTATCATTTGTACTGACATGGCTGTGGTGAGGGATTGCAGTAATTTTAGTGACTTTATTACAAACCTGCACTATTTTAAAAAACATTTTAAACTTGTAAAATGTATTCTTGAGGTGCATATGATCATAGAGAGCTAAACAGATCTTTTAATCCCAGTTGCTTTGTGCATGTCCTGTCTTGTGATATGTTTATAAGCATTACCATGGAGACATGGTAATACGCTGCTGTCAATCAATTCAGTGGGTGGGGAACACTGCACTACTATGTCACATTGCGGTGGGCCCCAGAATTGCAGGGATTTGAATCCTATTTTAATGTCAGAAAATAAAAATAAAAGAAGTATTGTGTTTATATCACTCCAATATGACTGTGGACACAAAATACATGCACACAGTTCTGTCCAAATACTGTAGCTTCCAAAAGGTATCTTCCATCATAGGTGCTCTTTAAATTATTACAAATTGGTTAATGTGCTTAATGTTTATGAAATTGAATAGTGTTGTGGTGTTGTTGTAATTCAATGCTTTGTTTTTTTTTTTATGAGATAGATACTATAGTTTTTTTGTCAATTGGTATATTAATTTAACAGACATTTTCAACCTGTCCCTTAACCTAGCAGCTGTGCCAACATGTTTTAAAACCACCTCTATTGTGCCAGTGCCGAAACACTCCAGCCCAACATGCCTGAATGACTACCGGCCTGTAGCACTTACACCAATCATCATGAAGTGCTTTGAGCGGTTGGTCCTGGCACATCTGAAAGACTCTCTGCCATCCACACTGGACCCACATCAGTTTGCCTACCGTGGCAACAGGAGCACAGAAGATGCAGTCTCCATAGCACTGCACTCTGTACTCCCACACCTGGACAATAAAAACACTTATAGACGAATGCTGTTTGTTGACTTCAGCTCAGCATTCAACACTGTCATACCCTCTAAGTTAATGATCAAACTTAGAGACCTGGAAATAGACACGTCTCTCTATAACTGGGTTATGGACTTTCTGACTAACAGACCTCAGAATGTTAGATCAGACCACATCTGCTCCACCACCGTCACACTCAACACTGGTGTACCACAGGGCTGTTTGCTGAGTCCCTTTCTCTACTCCCTTTTTACCATCGACTGTAGGCCTGGGAACAGATCCAACACCATCATCAAATTTGCAGATGACACCACAGTGATTGGTCTAATCAGCAATAATGATAAGACTGCCTACAGGGAGGAGATACAGCATCTGGCCACGTGGTGCACCGACAATAATCTGCTCCTTAACACAGACAAGACCAAGGAGCTCATTGTGGACTTCAGGAAGGGACGAACAGGCTCACATGATCCCATCTACATCAATGGGATGGCCGTCGAGCCTGTCTCATCCTTCAAGTTCCTGGGGACCCACATCTCCAAGGACCTTTCCTGGACCACCAACACCTCCAGCCTGGTCAAGAAGGCTCACCAGCGCCTATTTTTCTTAAGGCAACTTAAGAAGAACCAGCTGTCATCAGCCGTCTTGGTGAACTTCTACCGCTGCACAATAGAAAGAATCCTGACGAACTGTGTCACAGTCTGGTATGGAAGCTGCTCTGTTGCGGAGCGTAAGGCACTGCAGCGGGTGGTGAAAACTGCCCAACGCATCACAGGGACCACACTGCCAGCCATAGAGGACATCCAGAGGAAACACTGTCTGCGCCGAGCACTCAGTATTCTTAAGGATTCCTTTCACCCTGCTCACAGACTGTTTTCTCTCCTGCCTTCTGGCAGGCGCTTCAGGCTCCCCCGGACAATAACCAGCAGACTAAAGAACAGCTTCTTGCCCAGAGCTGTCTCCCTTTTGAACTCTGCCCCCCACTGACTTTTTGCCCCCCCCTAATACACCCCCCACTCTCCTCATAACTCAGACTCCTCATAATCACTGCACTACTTAACATTTGCACATTTAAAAATTGCACATATTCATTGCACTGATTCATTTATTTGAACTGTACATACCTACTGCACATGTACATTTGTAATTATGTACACACCCACTGTACATATACATGTGTAATTATGTTTATCTATCTGCACACTTCTGATTATTAATAGCAACCTGTACATTTATCCATCTATTGTAAATCTGTTCATAGCTAACACAACCTGTATATAATGTTCATAGTACATCCATTTGTAAATATCACCATAGTTTTTTTATAACCGCACTTTATAACTTATACCTGTATCCTGCACTTGCTGCTATTGCACTCCTGGTTAGACCTAAACTGCATTTCATTTTCTTGAACTTGTACATGTGTAATGACAATAAAGTTGAATCTAATCTAATCTAATTTATCTGTAAAATCAAATCTCTCTCTCTCTCTCTCTCTCTCTCTCTCTCTCTCTCTGCGAGTGCATGCTGGGAGTGTGTAGACGGATTCGGGTGAGAGTACCTCTCTGTAAGAGTGAAAATTTCTTGTTTCTTTACTATCCCTTCCCTTCTAAATTATAGAGCTAGTTCAAAATTGTTGTTTTTTTACTCCTTTCTTTATCCCTGACCTCGGTCAGTGAGTGAGAAGGAGGATGGGTTCGGATGCGGGAGATTTCTCGCGGTTAACACTCAAACATGGGTGTAAATGTATACCTGACGCCCAGGTTTCAGTGGAGGATTGTCTCATAGCCGTGAGTTTGGCGATCGGTGGTGCTAATATCAAATCGGCCTCCCGTATGAATAAAGCAATAGTATTCTTTCTTAGTGAAAGTCAAATGGTGGATAACCTGATTGAATCGGGGCTGATTATCAAAGATACGTTCGTGCCGGTTTTGCCTTTGTCAAGTCCATCCAAGAAAGTTGTTTTATCAAACGTACCTCCGTTTGTAAAAAATGAAAAACTAGACCAAATACTCCAGAAGTATGGTAAAATAGTAAGCCCCATCAAAATGATTCCACTTGGATGCAAAAACCCTGACATTAAACATGTAATGTCTTTTCGGCGTCAAACTTTTATGATTTTGAATTCTCCGAGTGATCCATTAAATCTGTCGGTGAAATTAAGTATCGATGGCAAAGATTATACAATTTTTATCACCTCCGATTCAATGAGATGTTTTGTCTGCGGCGGTTTCGGGCACGTAAGACAGGGTTGTCCGAACCGAGACAGGCCAGTGGGCATTCCTGCGGCTCCGGCTGCAGATGCGGAGAACAGCGAGGGGGGCGCTCGGTGCAGAGTTTGCTTCGGCGGCCGGGGCTTCAGAACCCCGATCGGGTGAGGTGAGTGAGGCGCCGGGTGACTTGCCCGAGAAAACGGTGCTAGTCGCCTCTAAAGACGGCCTTGAAGGGGCTCCTGAGGAGGTGGCCGGGCCGAGTAATGCTGTACCGCAGGCAGAAATGAGCCTGGAGCAGAATTGTTTGGAAACAGTGTCTGAGATCGATCCACTTTGTTTTGATAAACAAATGGACGCTGACAAAACTGAGAGTGATACAATTGATGCATTCGATCAGAGTCAAGATGATATTTCATCTCAAGACTTTGTGGATTTAAATTTATCAATGGATTGTTCTGACAAGGAAGCTGAGGATGATGCAGCATTAATGGAACATAATGTGATGGATTTACGGCCTACTTCTGGAGGTAAGGTTAAACTTTACTCAGTTCAACAGATTAATAACTTTCTTGACTTTACAAAAGGGCTTCGCAAACCCAAAATTGAGTCTTATTTTCCAGATTTAAAACTGTTTCTGCTGTCTGTTACAATGGCAATGAGAAAAGCATCCATTTATGAACTTGACAAACCTAAAAGATACCGTCTTAAAAAACTTATGGGTAATGTTAGAAGTACTTTAAACGAACAAGATTAAAATGAGCCTGTCTTGGTTACAGAGTTTTTATTCCAGTGGACTGGTATTATTGAAGGCCCTTTTTATACTTATTTTTATGGCACCTTTGAGACTCAGCTCATTAAATATCAATGGGGGTTGTGATGCTATGAAAAGGGCTAGTCTTTTTGATTATGTTATGATGAAGAGTGCTGGTGTGGTTTTTCTACAGGAGACACATACAGATGCTAACAATCAGATACAGTGGTTGAATGAATGGAAAGGACAGGCGTTTTTAAGTCATGGCTCGAGTGTTAGTGCAGGAGTGGCTATATTGCTGGCACCTAATTATAAAGAACAACCCTTTAGTGTTTTTGATATAGTCTCTGGTCGTTTGTTAAGAGTTGATGTGACTATTCACGGAATTGATTTCTCTTTTGTCAATGTTTATGCACCCAATATTGGGTCAGATCGTGTCTCCTTTTTTGAAAAACTTAAAATTGCTTTAAGTCACATCTCTTATGACAGGACCATTGTACTAGCTGGCGATTTCAACTGCACTTTAAATCATACATTAGACCGTAACCATGAAGAACCGCACAGTAAATCAGCAGATGTGCTTCAGTCCTTGATTGTTCATCACAGTTTTGTTGATGTTTGGAGAGAATCTTTTCCCCGTACTAGACAATATACATGGATGAAAGTAAATTCCAACATGGTTTCTGGAGCTAGGCTAGATAGGATTTATGTTCAAAAAAGTAAAAGAAGCCAATTTATAAGAGCTGTATTGTTCCTACCGCTTTATCTGATCATCACTTCATATCTACTAATATCACCACTTCAGAGAGCACCTCAAAGTATGCATATTGGAAATTTAATAGCAGATTATTATTAGATCACAACTTTGTGCACTCTTTCACTTATTTCTGGGAGATCTGGAGAGAGAAAAAAACACAATACAAGTCCCTGAGTCAATGGTGGGACATTGGCAAAATTCAAGTCAAACTGTTTTGCCAGAATTATTCTGCGTATTTTAAAAGTTCTCTGGCCAATGAGATAACACAGCTTGAGCAGGAGATTCTCCAACTTAATTTTGAAGGGGATATTGTTGATTCTGTGGAGACTTTGGAGCGCAACAAATTTCTTTTGCGGAATTTAATGAAAGAAAAAGCTCAGGAAAGGCTTATTCATGCAAGATTTTCGACTTTTAACAGTATGGATGCCCCTACATCTTTTTTTTTCGGCATGGAGAAGAAAGTTGTAGATAAGAAGATTTTAAGCTGTTTGAAATGTCCAGATGGAAAGAGGATTATTGATGCTCATGGAATCATTTCACACGCTTTGTCCTTTTATGAGGAATTGTACAGTGCTGAACCCTGCAATGAAGAGATGGCTGATGTTCTCCTTCAGGATTTACCACTTTTTTCGGGCGAAGAGAAATCCATGATGGACAAATTATTGACTTTTGATGAACTCTCTACAGCTGTTCAGGAGATGTCTTCAGGCAAAACCCCAGGACTTGATGGACTTAATGCTGAATTTTACAAACAGTTTTGGCCAATTATCGGAGAGGATTTGTTTGCTGTTTTTAAGGAGAGCTTTAAAAGGGGTACACTTCCTATGAGCCTTCGCAGAGCTGTAGTCACTCTTTTGCCAAAAAAAGGTGATCTTGAGGATATCAGATGCTGGCGTCCAGTCTCCCTACTAGGAGTTGACTACAAGATACTTTCAAAGTGTCTTACAAACAGGATTAAACTTTACATCTCCTCAGTAATCCATGCAGATCAGTCATACTGCATTCCAAGAAGGACTATCTTTGATAACATTTTTTTTGATCCGGGACTTGATTTCTTTTGCTAAACTACATAACCTTGATGTTGGTTTTCTTTCTTTGGACCAAGAGAAAGCTTTTGATCGGGTAGATCATGAATTTCTGTTTAAGTGCCTCAAAGCATTTGGTTTTGGCCCATCTATTATTGCCCACATAAGACTCTTGTATACTGACATACATAGTATGCTAAAAATTAATGGTACCTTAACAAGACCTTTCAGAGTGAGTAGAGGCATAAGGCAGGGTTGTGGCCTCTCAGGAATTCTGTATGCTATCTCAATTGAACCTTTACTAATTGCACTAAGAAACAAGTTGAGTGGTATATCAACAGTTTGTTCATCCACTTCGGAACTAGCAACAGTCAAACTTGGAGCATATGCCGATGACATTACTGTTATCATTAGATCAACTCAAGATGTCAAGGACCTGAGTGCTTCTCTGGAGGTTTATCAAAAAGCCTCCTCTTTTCGAATTAACTGGAAAAAGTGTGCTTCCTATTTAATAGGTGAATGGGATGATAAAGATCCCCCAGTACTTCCCCAGAACTGTTCGTGGAGTCGGGAAGGGTTCAAAGTGCTTGGTGTTTTCTTTGGGACTGACCATTATATTCAGAAAAACTGGGATGGTATTTTTGAAAAAGTTTTTGGACGGTTGCAAAGGTGGAAATGGATTCTCCCTCAATTATCTTATAGAGGAAGAGTGCTTATAATTAACAACTTGGCAGCTTCTATGTTGTGGCACCGCTTAAATGTGCTTGAACCACCAAAAGACTTGCTGCAGCGACTGCAGAAGATTTTTGTAGATTTTTTTTGGGATGGATACCATTGGCTTCCCCCTGCAATCCTTTACTTGCCAGTTAATGAAGGGGGTCAAGGAATGATTGATTTGGTAGCTAAGGTTAAAGCTATGAGGCTAAATGTAGTCCAAAACCTACTCTACTCTGTAGATGCTAGACCTTGGGTGTCTTTTGGTCAGGCTCTGCTCAGGTCTTTTGGCGGTTTTGGCTTTGATAGACATCTTTTTCTATTGTCTTCTTATGACGGAAATTTCTCAACTGATTTAAAATTTTATGCTTCTGTGCTGAACGTTTGGAAAGGGTTTAATTTGATTAGACATGAAAACAATCATTTTGGTCTTGAAGAACCACTGTTCAATAACTCACTTTTAGAAGTTGATGTCTGTACATACAATACAATTGTTAACATTTTTATGGAGAAGAAATTTATCAAAATTTCAGACTTGATTAATACTTCAACTAAAACCTGGAGGTCAGAAGTTGACATTTGCAATCAGGCCGGCTTTAGATCTGTTAGGATGGTAAAGCAGCTCATTGGTGGGATAAAAGCAGCTTTTCCTTCTACACTCCTCCTGTTTGTCAATTGTTTCTTATCTGGAGGTCCTTCTAAAGTACCTTTTCCTAAGTTATTTGTATCTCCCAAGGGCTGTGTTGAAGATGATCGGAAAGAAAAACTTCTGAAATTTAATAACTTGCAAGGAATTGATTTTCAGGTAGCAGGAAAGAGAGATCTTTATCAGATTTGTGTTAAAATAGCCTATTTTGAGCAAATCAAAGACAGAGCTGATACAAAGTGGAGAAGATTTTTAACAGTCCCTGTTGAACTTTCTCCCTCTTGGAGGCTTTTTTACAAAGGTCCTCTGCCTAAACGATCTGGAGATTTACAGTGGAGGCTATTGCATTGTGCATTGCCCACCAATTCTCATACTTCTAAATTTAACCCAAACGTTTCTTCATCGTGCATATTCTGTTCTTTGCCAGAATCTGTTGTTCATGCTTTCACTGAGTGTTTCAGACTGGATCCATTATTTACTTTGTTAAAAGGTGTACTAATGAACTTGGGTTTTGTTTTTACCAAAACACTCTTTGTCTTTGGGTGTAAATACTCAAGAGCGCACAGACAGAAGTGTACTGTCGCAAATTTCATAATTGGACAAGCTAAATTAGCCATCTGGAAATCATGTAGACTAGCTGCTGAAGGGCGAAATGTAAATCTTCTTCAGCTTTTCTTAGCCTTAGTGGAATCCAGAATAAGAGTGGAACACAGATTCTTCAAAATGACAAATAATTTACTTGAGTTTGAGTTCAAATGGTGTGTTAATGGCGCTTTATTGTCACTTTGTGAGGATGGGGAAACAATATTTAATTGGTGATAAATGATTAACTGTTTAGGGGTAATTATTAATTGTTATTGTTTGTAGCTTATTATTAATATTTTTTTTATTTTATTATAATTATTTTTATTTATTTTTTGTCTCCTGAACATTGTTCAGTGTGACTTTGTGTGAGGTGTATTGTAAGCCTTGGTTTTTAGATGTTTTAATAAAGTATGTGTCAAAGTCTCTCTCTCTCTCTCTCTCTCTCTCTCTCTCTCTCTCTCTCTCTC
>CAIGQZ010000690.1:15104249-15140977 GCA_903798205.1 Danio tinwini
GGAGCTTTCTCAGTTATTTGCCTAGGCTTGAGATCAGACCAGAAAATGTATTTATATTAAAGAAGGTGGTCAATGCTTGGAGTATGAAAGGAAATTATGCATCGCATCATGGCGATACCTACAATACTTTGCTGGCTGTTTAAATTTCCAGTAGAATAGTTAATGAAGAGGAAATGTGTTACAAGTGGAACAATATATGAAACTCTAATATTTAATAATACAGCAATTCAGTCTATACAGGCTAGTCAAAAACATCTGACTCGGATTCTACGGCGTCGGCAGGATATACAGTTGAAGTCAGAATTATAAGCCCCCCTTTGAATATTTTTTTCTTTTTTAAATATTTCCAAATGATGTTTAACAGAGCATGGGAATTTTTACAGTATGTCTGATAATATTTTTTCTTCTGGAGAAAGTCTTGTTTGTTTTATTTCAGCTAGAACAAAAGCAGTTTTAAATTTTTATGAACCATTTTAAGGTCAAAATTATTAGCCCCTTTAAGCATTTTTTTTCCGACTGTCTATAGAACAAACTATCGTTATACAATATCTTGCCTAATTTCTCTAACCGGCCTAGTTAACCTAATTAATGTAGTTAAGCCTTCAAATGTCACTTTAAGTTGTATAGAAATATCTTGAAAACTATCTAGTAAAATATTATTTACAATAATCATTGCAAAGATAAAATAAATCAGTTATTAGAGATGAGTTACTAAAACTATTATGCTTAGATATGTGTTGAAAAAAATATTCTCTCCATTAAACAGAAATTAGGGGAAAAAAATAAACGAGGGCTAATAATTGAGGGGGGCTAATAATTCTGACTTGAACTGTATATATATATATATATATATATATATATATTGTATGAAGCCTTCGCCCCAATATAATATAATATAATATAATATTTTTAAACTAAAGAAAAAGTTTTGAGTTCTGAAACTTATAATACGTCTTATAGTACAATGATCTCCAAAAGATCAAGCAATTTTTGATTCATCAGTCTATGACCTCTTTAAGCTCTGCTTAACATCCAGCTCAATCAAGGCTCAGAACTCTTTAGAATGTTTTGAAAAATGAGAATGACTTCAAAATCAAGAAAAATCAAGAGAAGAGATTACCAAAATTATCATGTTCTGGATTGGCAAAATGATTGACAAAGTGGGTTAGGAGGTGAATTTGTTTAAGATGTCATTTAGATGAGAAGATACCTTCAGTCAAACACTTTACATTCACTGACGATGAAGCCCGTCTCTGTGTGCCCGAGGAGCTGCCAGAGCACACTGATAGCAGAGAAAGAGATCGATTTTTAGAATGTGGCTGAAAAAAGACTCTTCCTAGACTTTTTGAAGAAACACACTGACCTTCATTCACCAGACTTGTGCTTGAAGCCTAGACTACAGTCACATGATGTCAGTGTTGCGGTTCTGCTCTCTCCTTAAGCTGCTTGATTCCTCACCCCTCCTGCCTTGGTGTGGGCTCTGCCACAGGCTTGATCCCGGGCACAAACATGCTTACTACAGCTTTATCTGTCACATTCAGGTTAGAAGATTGTTGACTCAGGCAGACAACTAGTAAGCTCATGCCTTTTTCTTGCAAAAAAAAAACAAAAAACGGGCACAATCCTTCATGCACAAAATTTATTTTTGTCTCTCTGCTGAATCTGCAATCATAATGGTAAAATAATTCAGATATATAAAATGTTCACAGTATTTATTTCATTAATTAATTTTCTTTATGGCTTAGTCCCTTTAATAATCCGGTAATATTTTCTCTTCTGGAGAAAGTCTATGTCTATTTTATTTAGGCTAGAATAAAAGCAGTTATTATAAACCCCAGTTATTAGCTGCCATATATATATATATATATATATATATATATATATATATATATATATGAGCAATATCACATGAATAGCAGTGCGATGTGGCTGTATATCGGCACTGTGATGATCGGCACTGTGACTACGAGTGTGATATTGCATTTATACATCAGTCCGATGGCATATCATCTTTGAGAGTTTCAAAAACCCTTTTGTACAAAGGAACTACTTTCTTCCGCTACTCATTTACATCTGCAGCTGACGGTCAGAACAACAGAAATTGTTGTAAATTCACCCCTGTCACTTTAGAGCTAGTATTTGAATGATTCTCTGGCATACTGTCTAAAGTGATGACAAAACAGATTTTTGCTCACATTTTAAGATTATTAGGCTGAACAGCATGAAATGCCACCAATTACAGATTCCCAGTAATTCTCTGTTTCAATCGGGATTTTACAATAATTAACCCCGAAAAAGCCAGAGCAAAGCAAACACTACCAGTTTCTGTGATATAAATACAGCAATACAAAATACAAAAGAGAGAGATCGACATTAGAAATTTCTTCATTATTTTGTGGAAAGAGGAGAAGCTTACAGAAAAACAACCATCTGTGCAGCAATCCACCAATCAGGCCCCGTATGGTAGAGTGGCCAGACCGAAGCCACTCCCTGCCTGAAATTTGTCAAAAGGCATGTGAAGGACTCCTAGAGCATAAGAAACAAAATCCTCTGGTCTGATCAGACTAAAATTTAATTCTTTGGAGTGAATGTCAGGTGTTACGTTTGGAGAAAACCAGGCACCTCTCATCATCAGGCTAATGCCATCTCTACAGTCAAGTATGGTGGTGGCAGCATCATGCTGTGGGGATGATCTTCAGCAGCTGGAATTGGAAGACTAGTCAGAACAGAGGGAAAGATGAATGCAGCAATGTACAGAGACCTTCTGAATGAAAACCTGCTTCAGAGTGCTCTTGACCTCAGACTGGGGCGAAGGCTTCATCTTCCAGCAGGGGATTGACCCAAAGCACACTGCCAAAATATCAATGGAGTTGCTTCACAACAACTCTGAATGTCTTTGAGTGGCCCAGCCAGAGCCCAGACCTAAATTCTATTGAACATCTCTGGAGAGATCTGAAAATGGCTGTACACCGTCCCATCCAACCTGATAGAGCTTGAGAGGTACTGCAAAGAGGAATGGGCAAAATTCCCAAAGACAGGTGTGCCAAGCTTGTGGCAACATTCATTCATTTTCTTGTCGGCTTAGTCCCTTTATTAATCCGGGGTCACCACAGTGGAATAAACCGCCAACTCATCCAGCACAATTTTACACAGCAGATGCCCTTCCAGCCGCAACCCATCTCTGGAAACATCCACACACTCATACACTACGGACAATTTAGCTTAACCAATTCACCTGTACCACATGTCTTTTGACTGTGGGGGAAACCGGAGCACCCGGAGGAAACCCACGCAAACACAGGGAGAACATGCAAACTCCACACATAAACACCAACTGACCCAGCCCAGCCGAGGTTCGAACCAGCGACTCAGCAAAATTCTTGCTGTGAGGCGACAGCACTACCTACTGCGCCACTGCTTGTGGCATCATATTAAAAAAAAACTTGATGCGGGAATTGCTGCCAAACTTGCATCAACAAAGTATTGAGCAAAGGCTGTGAATGCTAATGTACATGTGATTTTTCAGTTTTTTTTTTTTTTGTGTGTTCTAATTAAAGCAACGGCACACGATAGAAGAAATATTTTCATATTAAAATGAGTTTTTCTCTAACCAACAGGTGACATTTATATTTTAGAAATAGCTTCTATATCTTGCAGTTGAAAAACAGAAAACTATGACTGGCCATCTCAGGTACACCTCATGTGATTTATTCATTGTTAAATGCTAATAATGTTAGTTTGAATGCCATTTTACATGACATTTATTGCCATACTGCTGAAGCAGATAGTTCACCTCAGATCTTGAAAATAAAATAAACCGTTTGAAAATGTACTTTAGAACTATGACTCAGTCCACAATTATCAGTAATTTAGCATATGTACATTTAATAATGTTTAAGAAGTTTAATATGTATTAATTATATTACAAATCTCACCAATTCGTTAGAGTGCATTATTATGTTTACATTCGTAATAGTTTTATTATTTGCTAATTAATATCATTTCAGAGGCTGTTAATGTCCAGCAGAGGTCGTGACCGCATACTTTGAGAACCTTCCTGACTGAATGAATGAAATATGCGGTTTTCCACCAAGGCAACCGAGGGTCAGACAGACATTCCGGCACGGAACACACGTTCGAAGAAGAATATCTGACTTTGGCATTGTTTTTTCAGATAAACAAAAATGTTCACTTATAATACTGTTCAGTTACAATATCTGCAAACATATTATGGTATTTTTATGTTTTAGAAGATTCAAAAACATATATACTGCACCCTTAAGAAAAAGTAAAATAAAATCACTTGATCACTACAGTGACTGCAGCAAACTACGAGAGCACTTGATTTGACTATGTGATTTTTAAAAAAGCTTGCACTATGATCTTCACTACAGTGTCAATATATATATATATATATATATATAGTTAAAGTCAGAATTAATGCCCCCCCTGTTTATTTTTTTTACCACGGAGAGCAGGTTTTTTCAACACATTTCTAAGCATAGTAGTTTTAATAACTCATCTCTAATAAATGATTTATTTTATCGTTGCCATGATGACAGTAAATAATATTTTACTAGATATTTTTCAAGACACTTCTATACAGCTTAAAGTGACATTTAAAGGCTTAACTAGGTTACTTAGGTTAACTAGGCAGGTTAGGGTAATTAGGCAAGTATTGTATAACAATGGTTTGTTCTGTAGACAGACGAAAAAAAAGTAGCTTAAAGGGCTAATAATGTTGACCTTAAAATGGTTCTTAAAAAAATGTAAACTGCTTTTATCCTAAATAAAACAAATAAGACTTTTTTCCAGAAGAAAAAATATATTAATACTGTGAAAATGTCCTTGCTCTGTTAAACATCATTTGGCAAATATTTAAAAAAGAAAACAAAATTCTAAGGGGGGCTAATAAATCTGATATATATATGTTGTACTTAATAAATAACACATTTACAAAAAAGTAAAACAAAATGCTATATAAGTGTACAATAAAATGAAAATATTGAAACTTTAATTGTTATGCTGTGTCAGCAGAAAATTTCTTAGGTAAATAAGTCATAATGATGAGTCATAAGCACATCCTTTAGCTTTTGTAGTGGAATGTGACATGAGTGACAATGGTTGCAACCTAGAACATTTCTGTGATATATAAGGATGTAGGTTCTACTGTCTCAAAAGGGCTAAAATATTTCTGCACTGCTCTGTCGGCAAAAACATACCTACTATCATAGAGAGAAAAAGCAATCTACTGAAGCCATTGTGCCTTTCACCTACAAACTGTGAAATCAGCAGAAAGAGTGCAATGTCTCACAACACAGTAAAACAAAAGCAATTCAGGAGATGATGAAGACAAAACAGCAAAAGCCAAACTTGGGTATGGGCAGGTTAAAGGCCTGTGCCACCTGGTTGCCTTTAAGTGCAGTGTTTTGCTTTGACTTGCTAGGGTAGTTTATGACAGGCATGTCTCTAGAAGAGCAGTAGAACGGTGTCCTGTTCATGTGGGATACATATTGAGCGGGTGTACATCAGGGTCAGTGAGATCTTTTAATGATTGATGAAATACTACTTGATGGTCTGGCAAGGTTTTTCGCTCACAGAAAGTTCAGGGAATTTTCAGGAAACATGGAATGAAACATTGAGGACCACAAGGATGTCATACAAGAATTAAAAAATTTACTATGTAGGAATGCTTCTAGGGAATATGTCCGGATAGGTCCTATCTCTCTCTCTCTCTCTCTCTCTCTCTCTCTCTCTCTCTCTCTCACACACACACACACCCACTTCAAATAAAGGAAATCCATATTGCTGTGGAGCTGTCGCCCATTGGGGATTAACTGTTTGAGTTTGCTGCTCTCCACTTCTCCTCTCTGGCTAGCCCAGTAAATAAAAACCAGAGTTCTAAGTGAGTTGCTGCACAAGGCCAGACGAAGATGAATCTTGCAACACTCTAGACTACACTGTAGGGAGTGAATCATTCACGCTTCCATCGGATAGGAGGAGGCAAAAAAGCATAAGCCAATCTGAAAAAAGTTCTTATTTTATCTGCCTTATATTCCCCAAATAACAATAGGGCCACACTGAAAAATATTGCATTTGCAATTCCAAAGGAAATTATCAGGCCTCACAACCAGGGCTCACAATCCAACAAACATGAGCTACTAAAGCAGGCAAGGATTCAAAGGCCACACTAATTTGATTCTGACCACTATGCAAGGGTAAATCTAGGAAAAAAAGGTCATGTTCACACAGAAGTAGAATATAAAAAGAAAAACTCCACTATTGTGGAAGACTCTTCCCATGCTTTACATGGTTCCTTTAAGATACTTGCATCTGGTAGATGGTATAAAGTCCCTTTAGCAAAAAAGGCTAAGTACAAGAAGACATTTATTCTCACTGCTATTGTTTGTTTTTTTTTGTTTTTTTTTTAAAAAGGATTTTTTAAAAATAGGATTGTTAAACTAATTGGGTCACACTTTATTTTGATGGTCCGTTTGTTGAATTTAAGTTACCTTGCCTCTATATGCCAACTAATTCTCATTAGATTATAAGTAGACTGTTAGGTTGGGGTTAGTGTTAGTTGACGTACTTAAGTTAAATCTCTTTATCAGCAGTATTAGCAGATATTAAGCCAACAATTTACTAATACTCCGATGGACCAAAATAAAGTGTTACCAATAATTGTGTAAGTTATTGAATTGAACTGATATATAGTTGCCAGACCTGTATTGGGAGTCCTAATGCCACAGCTGCATTCACACAAAGTTTGGTTGTGATTAAACATTTTCAGGATTCATAATACTTTAGATAAAGCTCTGATTTGTGAATACAGCTATACTGGCACCCGCATTGCAATGTAACAAAAATCTGTCAGTAAAACACTTGTCATGTGCAATTGTCAATTTATTTCACTGTTGCAACCCCTGATAAGCTGAATGAAAGTGATTGAGTGAGTGAGTGAGTGAGTGAGTGAGTGAATTCACTGCATTTTAACTTGCTTACTGTAGCCACAAACATGATCTAGTTTAAGAGCTGTCGATCCAACAACATAAGTTTGCAAATGTTGATTGGAACTACTTTTTGGGGGGATACTAAATATTTGAATTATGAATTGTGTCCTGAAATATTAGTTGTGAGTGTCACCGTACAGTTGGTAGCACGATCGCCTCACAGCAAGAAGGTCGCTGGTTCGAGCCTCGGCTGGGTCAGTTGGCGTTTCTGTGTTGTTGGTAGTTTATGTGTGTAAGTGAGTGTGCATGGATGTTTCCCAGTGGACGAAAGGGCATCCACTCTGTAAAACATATGCCGGATAAGTTGGTGGTTCATTCCACTGTGGCAACCCCAGATTAATAAAGGAACTAAGCTGAGAAGAAAATTAATGAATGTTAGTCTTTTCATGTCACATAGTGCAAAAAAGTCACTCCATAAAAAAAATAATGCAATGCATCTAGCGTGTTCCAAAATCTTACAGAGAGTCTGAATTTGGCAGCATCAGATTTCCATAAGCCTCGTCTGAAGTTTTAGATCAAATCACTGTCCTCCTGTCTGTGCAAGACTGTTGCTATCAGTGTTATTACATGTAATAGAATGTGGATTTCAACTGCACTTTCATACTGTACACATTTTTGTGCCTTTATTGTAAGGTTGTGTATGAACATATTTCAAGACTCACACCAAAGAGTGAAGGCAGTTGTCAATCATTAATACAGACAGTAAAATGTAGCCTATGGCATGCAAAATGGCCAAAAGGGGCTTCATTTGAGGACTTGGAATCATTGGAATATCCGTGCAAAAGTCCATGCATAGTGCTTGTGGATTCATGATCTGATACGTGAGCTGCATTCACATCATCTCTTTATTAAGGTTTTTCCAGCATAGCATGTGACATTTTAATCACAGATGTTCACATACTTGGAATCAGCACCTAAAGAAACTTGTGTCACTGTTACCAAGATCCCATAAATGTCAGAAATATGTCATAAACATGATTGCCACAAGGCCATTATAAATGTTCCATTCATATTTTTCTGATCACTTTTGTCAGTGGGAAAAAATCCTCATTAAAAGTGCACATTAAAAAAAATTATAATTCCTTTCAAATAAATGTATAATGGCATCATTAATATTTATTTATGTTTATGGCATATTAATGCACTTTAACTTTGTTCCACTGTAGTTGATGTCTACATTATGTTGCTCTATCATGCAGATTCTCTTACATCATGGCTCCACTTTAAGCACACTGTGTCCTTCCTACAAAGCTGTCACTCACTTTAGATCACCATGATCTCACACAGTTCCTATTCAATCTATGAAGCTCTATGCAGCACAATGAATCTCATATTTACACCTTGTCTACACTTTGTTATAATAGGATTTGCAAGTATGCAGTACTCAATAATGTACAAAAACTGGCATTTCAGGCAGTAAATAGAATATGTTAAACAGCTCTGATTGGCAATTGGACTCTAGAGAGTAGCAGATATGCTTGCAAATGGCTTTTATTATCATATATTTTTTAATTTATTTATATATATTTTTTTCTCTGTGCTGCAAATGCAAACCACACTAAAATAGAGAACTTAACCAGTTCTGTTGCAAATGTTCTTTTATTAGTTTAACCTGAGGGTGCTCTTGGCTTCATTTGAGCACCCGTGTAAAATTGGCCTTGATCACCCGACTGATTTCTGACAGCGCCAGGGCTTTTGTTAAATTCACAGATCATACATTCAGCAGTGCTGCATTCCCACCCAAGGACAGCCAGACCAACAGAAGGACGGCTCTGAAATCAAAAGTCCATTATAGATGCTGAAGTGTGCAAAGAGAACGCCACAGCTGTTTTCTCTAGTCATGTTGCAGTGATTTGTCTGCTGCACAGACAGCCAAGTTTTAAAAGCCCATCTTGCTTGTGGTAAATTCCTTATGTAATGCAGCACCCATTTTACTTTGCTTAACATTATATTTTGGTAATATTAGCACTCATCCCATTCCACTCAAGGATGAGTCTTCCAGAAGATGAATGTTATGTATTATAAAAGTAAACATAAAATGTTCTGCATCACCTCTACAATGACACCAGATTTCAGTTTGAGAACTCAATGTTTTTTTTTTATTATATTTTTTAGTTTTTTATGATTGCATTAAGAGGTGCGTAAAATCTACAGTATATGGATTTTATGTGTACTCCTCTGCAAAGTGTGCAATGTCAAAATTATTGACATTATTAGAATTTTAAGTAAAGATCATCTCGGCATACATATCCCAACAATTATATTATTTAAAAAATATATTTTTTTCTTTGTTTGTTTTACTTTTTTATTTATTATTTTTTTATATTTAAAGGTTTAGCTCAACTTTCTTTTTTAAAACTAGAGTAAAAAAAAGGACAGGAAAGAAACATCACTAAACACACAGAAAAAAAAGTAAAAAATAAATGGGTTACTTATAGATGGTGAATATTCATATAAATTAAGTAAAGTGCATTATGTTCTGTTAATAATAAATGATATAATTAGCAAGTGGTAATTTGCTGTTTATATTAAAGGATGCCTTTCAAATGGCTTTAATGACTTTGATTACCAATTTCTTTATTTATTTATTTATATAAAAACTGGAGAGAGATTGTAGAGACATCAGTATTCACACTGACCTAAATTAAATATTCTGTATTTATGTAAATAGTCTGCAGTGTATGAATATATTTATGATTATACATGTTAACATTAAGGTGCAATTACCTGTGATAAATTACAAAATGCAGATAGCTCTAATTTAATCATAAAACCTTTGATCCATGGATAGAACAAATGAAGAACACTGCTAAAAAAAGCAGGAAAAAAACTGTATGAAATAGGAACTAATATAGCAATTTCCTTGCTCTGTACACATACACTTACTGTCTAGGATGTCAACCTGAAACATGACCAGCAATGTAGACTGTTTGTTTTATCTACATTTCTTATCTGTTTTATTAATTTGAGATTGTGCCCCACGGTTTTGCAGAAATTACTCAAGCTGCACCTGCTGGTGTCCCACATATCACTTCTGTGCTGCTGGTTACCCACATTTAAATTATGAATAAATGCAAACATAGTGAACAAGATTGCATCTTTATTTGATCCAGAAAGCATGTTGAATGTTCCAATTACCAGCATGCCATGGGCAGCAAAATTATGACAGACATTTATCAAAGGTTAGAGGTGAAGTGTCTTGCACAAGGCCAGAACAACAACAGCCACAGGATAAGAATGGACATTGGAAAACATCTGCCCTCTTCTGCCATGTCAAGACCTCTGAAAGCCTGAACAGGATGTGATCTACTAATACATCAATTATATCTAGAGCTAACACCTATTATTCCATGTTAAATGATGTGAAATTGCTTCATAAGTGAATGCATTTAAACAATCAGTCACAACGTAATGTACAGTATGGATTAAATTTAAAATGACAAAGAGAACTGTTATTCATCACCAGATTGGAGTACATAATTTACTTTATTGCTAGTTTGGCTTTAAAATAAGAGCTTTGTCACATTCTGCTATTATTGCTGGTACGTAAATGCAAGGCCTCAAGCATTGTCCTGTGTCATACTGTATACTCAGAAACAGGAAAAGAAAACCAGCATCCCACTTGTAAAATATTAATAAATTAGGATTTGAATCAAGGTAAAGCTATTGCAGTGATGTATTACTTATTGCATATATTCCAGAAGTTTTTATTTTTATTTTTTATCTAGGACTTTTCTTTTAAAGAGCCCCAATTTTGCATTATAAAAGGTCATATTTTGGTTTTGGGGTCATCAACAACTGGCTGACAATACATTGTCTTATAATATGCATTTATTTTTACCTAATTATCCCAAAGACTCCCATATGATTCGTTCAGCAATTCATTTGTTACCAAACCCCTCCTTAGCACGAGGCTAATCTGCTGTGATTCATCCAATGACCCAGTCTGTTGTGATTGGTCAACTGCGTTCAGCTCGAGACAGATAGAAATGCCCACCATGGCTATGAAGTAGCAGAGAGTATGTGAGAGCCCAAAGCAGGAATGAAATAAAGCAATGCAGTTTAACACCAGCATATTACTCTATTCTTAGCCCTAACCCCAAGTAATAACAATGACACATATTCAGTATTAATCCACAAACAAGAAAAGTTAAACTATTTTGAAAATTGGCCGTGCCGCGCATGTGTAGGAACAGCTGATGGTGGCCATAGCAAAGACAAATGACAGAGGATCACGAGTTCAGAAACTAAAAAAAAAAAAAAAGTTTTGGGCGCAACTGTGAGTAACCCCATGAAGGTTTACCCTGAGAGATACAGTAGGCTACAAGCACTGATCTATAATAGATAAGCGATTACAAGTCACGTGGGGTGATTACAACTTATAACACACAATTAAACACATATTTTGCAAACTACACAAAACAAGGCAACAATTTTAATTACACTTACATGTTATGATACGGAGAAAGAAGAAACTGGTTCGTGTGAACTGTAACAGTTACTGACAAAGTCACTGTCAAAGTCTTACAAAGTCCCATACATAATACTCTCTGCTGCTCCTTTCTTTAATAGCAGACGGCTGGCGAATCCTACGTTGCAGCGTAGGTTATTGTATGAAAATTCTGAACAATGACAGGAACAAACATACCTCTTTATTCCTCACAGCCGAATCTCAATCTGTCAATGATCATCATTTTCGCATCATAATCAGTCCTGTAATCCATTGCGCTCCGCTAGTGTCAAAAGGGAAAGCACGTTCACATTTTAATGGATCTTACCATGTCAATGTCGACGCTTCAAGCAAAAGATCTGAACTTAACTCAATTCATTTATTCGAGTCTTTCGTTAAACAATCAATAGTTTTAAACATAGTGCACTTTAAGATTTAAACCTCAGCTGGATGTTTTCATTTACTTTAGTGCTGTGTTACACACTGCATGGAAGCTCATTTTCAAAAACCCATAATAGGTATTCATGTTATTTCACTTATTGTATAATGTATTCACTGTTATTTCACTTATTCACATTAAGGTGGCATGTAAACATCAATTTACATACATTTTAGCATTTGGCATTAATGTGTCTTGCTGATTTGTAATTGAGAAATGGGTGTCGGGACTCAAGATTGAATTGTTATTGTTTTTTGTTGTTGTTTTTCTCATGTAGTGTTTCATAATGCATAGCAACTGATGACATGTCTGTGATGCTTGTTTGATTGTTTGCTTTATTTATAGAGCACATTTAAAAACAACAGATGTTGAACAAAAGTGCTTTACAAAAAGACCAGCATACAAATCTATACATTTATATAAACTTCACAATGTCATCCCAAAAAGTCTTCTTTAGCCTTAAGATGTTTTGTGAATAAGGCCCCGGATCACTTTAAGGATAATTCTGGATTGAGTGATCGCCATACCCACAGCTTAAACCTTGCATAGTGATACCATTTTTAGCAATTCTACTTCTTTATTGTGTCTGTATTGCCCTGCAGTCACATTTTCTAAAACACTAGTAGGCAGTAAGATTTCTATGTTCCACTGAGTTGAGTTTCTTTTCCAATGTGTTGGGCTAAGACAAGACATTTGTTCAATGCTTCTATAGAAGTAGCTTAAGCTCACACTCATTCATGGAAGAAAGAGGTGGGAACCAGCAAGCATTCAAGAACATTCATTCATTGATTCATTTTATTTTCAGCTTAGTCCCTTTATTAATCTGGGGTGGCCACAGCGGAATGAACCGCCAATTTATTCAGCATATGTTTTATACAGCGGATGCCCTTCCAACTGCAAGCCATAATTGGGAAACACCCATACACTCCCATTCACACACATACACTTAGCTAACTCAATTTACCTATAGCACATGTCTTTGGACTGTGGGGGAAACTGGAGCACCGGGAGGAAACCCACACCAACATGGGGAATACATGCAAACACCACTCAGAAATGCCAACTGACCCAACTAAGGCTCGAACCAGCGACCTTCTTGCTCTGAGGCAACAGCACTACTCACTGTGCCACTGTGCTGCCTCATTCAAGAACATTAATCATAAAGTAAAGACAAAAACAAACAACACTTGTTAAACACCAGAGAGTTCACACAGCTCTCACCCCGCCCACACTAGTCACCGCTACCAAGCTGATCAATCACACATCTTGTGCTCTGTGTCATTGCAAGATGTACTTAAAAATTTTGAGAGGTGTATGGAACAGTGTGAAGGCTACACTAACGCATGCAGGCCCTTTAGGCAAACCCTATCAAGTAGAGTGGCAAGACCAAATAGATAAAAAAAAGCTTTGAAAGCTGTCATTACTCAAGCGAAAATCATGTCACACTGTAGTAAGATTCACGGTTACACATCATCCATGCGTTAAAAATCATGTCTTCTTCAGATATAAATTAATTTCTCCATAAACCATGAACTTAAGAGGACTACAAATAAACAGAGGTTACTTTGATGCAGAGCAAGTCAAATATTGAGATTGGCAATTAGCAAAACCAGACAGCACACCATTTGTGAACACAGACTGAGCCACTGAGATGCTGTCACTCTGAGCATGAGGACCGGATGAAGGACTTAAGTGAAACATGAGAAGCGACATCAGATGGCTCACTTTTTCCTTTTTTTCTGCTTCTTCTTCTTTCATGAACAGATTGCAATAAAAGCCTTTTTCCTTTTAGGGTGAATTAGCAGATAATGGTGCCAGTTGGAGGCCTGTGACAGACCTTTTAGTAGATGTTTATAAAATGTGTCAAATCTTGAAGGGTGGGCAGGTGGAACATTCAAGTGAATTAGGTGGTGGAGCCAGACGAAGGGCTGCAAAAATACAAATGAGCCAGTGACTTGGAAGGAGCAGCAAAGCAAGAGTGAAAAAAAGGGGAGTGCTGTTCCAGAATGCAGCTTTTTTTTTTTTTTTGACCATCACACTGGAAGCTTCACCGCAGGCATATTTTTAATAGCCAGCCTGTGCCACATGAAAGCAGGGCTTCTGGTGGCCACCTGCATTGATGTGATGGGGAACAAAGAAGACGTGAACAGAAAAAGAGACATTGCTCTTCTCTTTGTGCCATAACATTGTTGGCCACCAGCATATGTTGTGTTTATATACTGGAGTCATTTTAAGCCTTGAAAAGTCTACATGAAACAAAAGTCATGATAGTCTTTTCTTCCATATTGTGACATACAGACTCACTGTCCAGTTTATTAATTACTGCTGTTCAACTGCTGCTAATAATACTTTTCAATCATTCTGTCATATGGCAGAAACATTATAGGCCCTATCATACACCCGGCACAATAAGGAGCAAGACGTGTATAGTGTGATGTGTTACTATTTTCAGACCAGCGCAACCCTAGTTTACACATTTTGTGCCATGTTGTTTAAATAGCAAATCCATTTGCGCCACTTTAGACTCATGGGTGTTCCAGTCTAAAAAGGAGGTGTGTTAAGGCATATTGTTGGTGCGTTGCTATTTTAAGGAACTGAAATAAACTTCAACACTGACCAACTGAAAGCTGGTCTAAAGGCCGGCTCACACTGTGAGATTTTTTATAATCCTGAACGATTGTAGCATGCCAGACTGCATGAACATGGCCCTCATGTCACACTGTATGATCTCAGCCATCATAATGTCAGACTGAACGACAATAAAGATGCACCAAACACGGAAGAAAACTCTTCTGGAGTTTGACGTCATCCACCTGCGACACTTTCACTATCCTGCATTCTGAAATGATTTCTCACAGGAAATGAATACAAACTGTAGCAGTAATTTTGCACACAGCATGTCTCAATAATAAAACCAGGAAGAAAAAAACATTTGACCTTTCCCTGCGGTCATTTGAATTGACGCATGAATCGCATCATCAAATTAGGAGGTCCTATTGGTTCATGTATTGACGTTCAACGCAGCTGTTGTCACACTGCAGGAAAGTGTCTGAAATCTTCTGACACTGCCAGAACTTCATCAGAGAGAAAATCTGATTAAAACGGGCATTAAGCGGCTGTCTGTGAACATGTCAAACCAACGATTAAAGATCACAAATTTTAGCCCAGGATTTCAGGAATCTTTTAGGATTTCCCAAATTTGTCTCAGATGACAAAATCACGGCTGTAATCTTACAGTGTGAGCAGGGCTTTAGGTCCAGCACAGAGCGTGTTGATTATATGCAGGTGCCTATGCAGGTCCAAAACACATACACATTGCTTAATACACACAGGATGTACAGCAATACACAAATATCTTTACATATGAAAAAAAAAAACTAAAGCATTCAATGTTACAACAATTAATATTTTCTACATAAATGTAAAAACCACTACCTCCATGCCCTACCTCTACCTCCCTTCTTTATGTTGGAGGGCTTTTTTCAGTTTATTCATGACAATTTGCTGTTGTATAAGGTTATTATTATTTGCAGTATGATTTATTATATGCATATTTATATTTGTTTTAATAAAACAAGTTTAGTTATGTCCACCTGTCGGGTTTTGGAGATGTATGTCTCATTGGGGTGAAACGGATCATTGTTGATCCATGATCCGTACGGATCACAACTCACGGTTCAGAACGCATGTGACCAGCGGATTAATAATTTATTCAGAATAATTTATCTTGTCCGTTAATCCAACATTTATAACCATTGCAGAGAAATCGCCTCCCGCGTCATTTAAATTGCGGGCGTAAAAGCATTTTGGCTTCCCTGTAAAGATATAATGATGACGGGAAAAGTTGTGGTGGGACCAGGGCTTAATTTGTGCCGGAACATGCTGGATCCGGCACCTCTGAAATCTGATCCGGCACCTCATTTTACCGATCTACCTCCTCACCCGTCTGCTTTTCACTTTCTTCCGCGACTCCCCAAGCCTCTTCACTTTCGTCCGCGACACCCCTCTGCCATCCACCGCACCAAACCGCCAAATCACTGTTAAATGAAACATGACGCTGGTGAGTTTTTGACGCTGGTAAAAGCAATTACATTGTGTAACCAACAGATGGCGACAAACAACCATCAAAATTATGTCACTGAATAGGTTTTAAAAAATAATACACCTACAGTATAATAAAACATGAAGTTTTATGTCTGAATTGTTGAATCATTAATTGAAGATAAATATGATCTGTTGTACAAGGTGTTAGATTTAGCATCATCAGCAACAGTAGCAAAGATCATATTTCATATTGACCACTTTTATTTTTTCAGCAGGTTCTTTCTTGATTTTTATTTTTATTAGCATTACAAGTTCTAAGTTCTGTTTGTTAAAAGCAATGTTTTGCAGTAATATTTTTATATAAATTGAAAAATCCGAAAAATTGTCCGATCCGTGGCAAAAAAAAAAACGTAGTGTGATCCGAATTGCAGATTTGTGATCCGTTACACCACTAATGTCTCACTATATTGGGCATAAGAATAAGATACGGATATGGATATGGATGTTTTTTGACCACACTTCGTTATTATTGTTTATTTATTTATTCTATAATTTTGAAAGAAATATTTGCACTTAAACAACATTAAATATGTAGGGTAATGAATGTCTTCAGTGGAGTGGGTGCAACACCATTTTCTTATGCACAAAAGTAAAGGAGTAAAGTAAAGAGTTAAAGTAAAGAGAAACTTAAAAGGGCCGCATAGTGGAGGCTCATTCTTTATTCTCGCGCAGGTTGTTTGATTGACTGTTTTCTCGTTACTAAAGCATTCAGTTTTTCTTACTAATGCTTTGCTCAAAAGCAAATGCGGCATGGCATGACGCAACTAACTCTTAAGGCAAATGTGAGATGAGACTGATTGGTTTCATGCACATTATGCTCAAAACACACCCATAAGTCATCAAGAGAATAAGCACAACTCGTTAAACCATGCTCTAGGACACAGAGAGTATTTTTCCGCCCTTAAAATAGCAAAAGTGAATTCAGACATGACCTTAGTGCTGTTGTGCCATGCATTTTAAAAGCTGATTTATACTTCTGCGTCAAGCAAACGCGTATGCTCAGGCACAGCGGTCGCATAGCCCTAGCAGTGGCTGATGCCAACGCTGACGTGCACCTCTCAAAATATGTAACTAGATGTCGCAATGACATGTAGCGCAAGCTCTGTGATTGGTCAGCTTCGTAGTGGTGACAAGCGTGGACAGTGGTGAGAGCCGTGAACCCAAAGTGTTTACCAGTGTCGAGTCACATGAAGGAGCTCCAAATGGAGACATTTGCTTTGTGTTTACCTTATGATTAAAGTTGTTGCACGTCTGTCAGGTACCACCTGTGAATTAGCAAGTTTGAGCTACTTGTAGAGTTGTACGAAGAAACTAGACACAGAGGAACATAAAAACATACTGCCGGCTAGCGTTTCGGAAGTGCAATTGCAGAGCAACACAAACAGCATGCAGAAGTATAAATGCAGGCACCATGGGTCACGCCAGTCACTCGACGCAGAAGTATAAACCAGCCATTAGACATTGCACCTAGATCGTTAAAATAGAGTCCAATGCATTTTGGTGGATAGTCGTGGACAACATGGCATGCTGAAGTTCTATTTAAGCATCAGATTAAGTCACACTTTATTTTAACGTTCAATTCTCACTATTAACAAACAATTGGCTATGCTTCAATTAACTTTGCTTCAATAAACTCCTTATTTACTGCTTATTAATGGTTATTAAGGCAGTAGTTGGGTTTAGGTATTGGGTAGGATTAGAGATGTATAATAAGATAAACAAACAGACAGTACCTTAATAAGCAGGTAATAATCTAATTGTTAATAGTGACATTTTTATTGTAAGATACTTTATATGTGGTACAACTGATGCCACATTGTCTGAGTAATCCAAACCACAATTCACTACAGTTCAAAGTTAGAGCAAACACAGCAATCGTGTGATGGCTGCATCCACCAGGATTGTATGCAATTGCACTACTTATCTCAACTTGAACATTATAATGAGTTCACTATACTCTAATGACCTTCAAGTAACCAGACCTTAATTCAATAGAGCATCATATGCATGTCTTGAAGAAGGACATTCATATTAAGAATGTGCAGCTGACGAATTTGCAGCGACCATAAGGTGTTGTCACGTAAATATATTGATGTCAATCCCTAAACAATGTTTCTATCATCTTGAGTGTATGCCACAAAGAATTAAGATCGTTCTTAAGGCAATAGGGAGTCTAGCTGTGTACTGAGGGGGAGTTATTTTGATTAAATATTACAAAAGGCACTTGAAGTTAGAAAAATAATGATGTACAGGCATAAATTTATATGCCAAACCCTGCATGATGTCCCTCATTGGCTCTTTCCTTTTTGTAGGATACATAAATATTTCAAAGGGCAGAAGATGCAAAAACCGAGGCTATGGTATCTGCATTTCTCCTTTGCCAGCGTTTGTGATTTCCTCAATTTCGAATCTCTTTTATCCAGGCGTGAGAACACATGGGATGGTTAGTGGCAACAACTCAAGAAGCTTCACAAATTGCACAGGGGGGAGTAGCTGGAGCCCAGAGATGTGTCTGGTGCCAAGGAACCATCTGACAGGAGTCCATAAGCTTTATAGCTGCTGATCCACATGGGTACGCAGTTTACGAACACCCTGAGATTGCTCTGCTAAAATAACTTTGACTTGTGCTGATTGCGATGACACAGCAAGACAGCAGATCCTAAATAGTAAAGGTATTTACAAAAAATGTTTGTGAAACTTTGAAACCTTTGAAAATCATTTGTTTTGAACCTGTGAGTTGAAGCAGGGGGTTAAAATGTACTTGTGGAATGTACAAATCAAGATTGCCAGTTATAGTAAAATGGTAAACTTACTTACACATAAGATCACATCAGTGTGATCAGGCTAGGCTGGTCCCTGTGATGTATGATCGCCATTTCTGTGATGGCTTGTGCTTATACAACAGAAAGAGTATCTTATTTACAGATGTCACTACTTCAATTTGCTCCCTTTGCCGCCCTTCATACCGATGCGGTGGTGGTATTTGGTGCTCCAGCAGCTTTTGACCGCTGGGTGGCGCTTTAGCCACATATTTTCAGCTTTGCCTTTTTATAATACTAGATAGACGGTTTTGTATGTGTACCTTATGTGACGTGATGTGTTCAATTAAAATATAATTTTTAGTTTTTTTTTTTTAGTAATAAACATGCTTTTACAATACACTGTTTGTTTTAGAAAAGCAGCATAGAAAAACAGAATAAACTAAACAAAATAATAAATAAATCCTGCTCTAGATCTTTCACTTAAATGACAAATTTAGATTACAAAACAAAAACACTGACTGAATCCTTTTTAAGAACTGGCATAGGCTGTTTGTCCAATCATGTTTTTTTCTTCCGTCAAAAAAAATATTAGGCTACCTCAAATAGATCTCTTCACTAAAAATATGCATTTAATTAATGCTGATTACATTACAAATAATTACATTTTTAATAGAAGTCATTAGTTTAAAGATTATGTCTTATGATTAGGCTATGTCGGTCTCACTCACGATTCATGCGGGAGCTGCGTGTAATAAAAGACAATGACAATAAGCCTTAAGGCTCATATGTTGACTTTTTGTAAAGTACAGGCTACTACATAGCATATAACAATTTTGTTGTTTACATATGATATTGCATTAATTTGCATACATGTTTTATAAGCTGTAAAATGAAAGCCTCATGGTGAGAAGTTATTATTATGCCAACATCAAGAAACACTTTGGATTTGTTTGATTCGTAAATTAGGCTACATAGGCTATTTAAAAATGTATATTATATAAGCCTATATATAGCCTATTTGTTGAGTTTATGATGTGGCTCCAGGCAGCACAGAGGCGATCAGCATCAGAGCTGGTTTGTCAATTTTGTCTATGTCAAACTGTGACCAGGAATATCCTTCTTTCAGTTAATATAGGCTTCTCTGAAACGGTGAATATTTAACTTTAATTTTATTTAGGCCAGATTCTATTTAAAAAACCAACACAATCTCACGGCAACTTGTGTTTTGGTGCTGAAGCCTACTATAGCGCTCTTGTTTTAATGCACTTCACCCCAAAGGTTATTTGTTTTTCTTTATTCCTTTAAATAATGTAGCCTAGTTGTCTTTTTAATGACTAATGAAGAAATTATAATGCTATGTTTCATTGTTTATCTTTATTTACAAGTAGTAGAGTATTTACAGCTAATGTATAGGCTATTTTTGTCCGTTCGCACCCCGTCCCTTTGTGCCACCTGGCGGCATAGTCGCAAACTGCGTTCATACCTAAAAAACACGTTTTCTTCAGGCCGGCGGCGGTACATGCTCTGGCGGTAAAGGCTATTTTAAACCCTCACCTACTGTAGCTGAAAGAGATGTGCATTGCTTATCATAAATCCCAATTTATCAGAATTTTCAAACAAATAACATTTATTTTAGGTTTCAGACATTTATACACATTCATAATCATGCACATATTCACTACCATATAGCCTTTGCTTGTTTCTTTTAAATGTCAATTAAAAACTATGAATAAAATTCTTCTTACAGGCTGTGAGTTTAGCTTTGTGAAGCACATGCACAGACTGAAGAGTGCCCCGGTGAGTCAGATTTCCGTACAGCACTGGTAGTCTTCGTTTTAAAAAGGGTCTCACAAGCTGCTCTCGTCATGTAAATAGGTCCACATCTACTGATCTGATTTGTTCACAACACTTATCCATAATAATGCAATCAAAAGTGTAAACTGAACATTTTCAGGAAAATTATATATTTATATATTTATTTATATGCTTTTGTCATGTGTGGTAATGCCCACATCAGCTGGGAACATGGGGTTGCACATAAAATTAGCAATAGTTACTTTGTGCTGTAACGCAGTAGTGCAAGGCAATACTGATTAATGTTCAATAATATATTCCTATTTGAGTTAGAACACAGCTGTCATGTAAAATTTAAAAGTTTAAAGTGTAGTCTTTACATCTGACAGGACTTGGGCAGAAAACATGTTCATCATGGACGAGCTAACATTCCTCAACTGGTCACTCAACTGTTTCAATTAGGTTGTGGAGTTAGGTCTTGTGATGCATGACTTTGATTTAGAAAGATGTGTGTAAAAGCTGTTGGTGATTTTGTCAGACACTGTAAATGTTCATGAGGACATTTCGCTTTTACTCACTTTCACTCAGTTTACAATCACAACTATTTCTTGAATTAATATTTATTCATCAGTATTTGTATTATTTCAGTCTTAAATATCTTAAGTAAAATGGAATGGTGTGGTCATAGATAGATAAATATATAGACAGACAGACAGACAGGCAGGCAGGCAGGCAGGCAGGCAGGCAGGCAGACAGACAGACAGACAGACAGACAGATAGATAGATAGATCAATGACAAAAATCCTTGTCAATGGCAGAAAAAGAGGTTAAATTGATTAAATGTTTTGAAAAGCTTTCTGTCTCACATCACTAATCTCAACACAAGAGAAAGAAAGAACAATTTCATAACATTGAGAAAGGCAGGGGCAGTTCTAGTGTTCAGTGTCACATATCTTTTTAATTGATTTTCCATTAATGATTCCATAACTCACACATAAAGACTTCATGTTTCATTAACATTTTTTTTCCAGTGGCACACATTTAGATGATTGTTTGTTTTTTAAAACAATCTAATTGCTTCATTTGAAGCATCAAGTTGCTTTTCATTTAATATTAATATTTATTAATCTAATATTAATTTCTAAATCTAAAATATAAACTGTTATCTCAGTACTTTTATTTGATAGTTTATGAATAAGAATGGCAGCATGGTCACCTCACAGCAAGAAGGTCACTGGTTCGAGTCTGTGTGGAGTTTGCATGTTTTCAAATTTCCTCAGGATGCTCAGGTTTTCTCCACAGTCCAAAAGACATGTGGTACAGGTTTTGGTAAGCTAAATTGGTTGTAGTGTGTGAAAGAGTGTATGGGTGTTTCCCAGCACAGTGCTGGGTTGCAGCTGGAAGTGCATTCGCTACATAAATCACATGTCAGAGTAGTTGGCAGTTTATCCTACCTCAGTGACCATTTATTAATCAGGGACTAAGCTAAAGGAAAATGAATGAATAAATCAGAAATTATAATAGTTATAATAAAATATAATATGTTGACAAAACACAATCTTATTCCAGTAAGTTTAGCATGTCAATGTAAAATGTATGCATATAAAATATATTTTCACAACAACAAAAATGTGGCTTGTGAAAATGGCAAGTGGCTAGTGAAGTTATAAATCTACTAGCCACAGTGGCTGGTGATCAAAAAAGTTAACGTCAAGCCCTGAAAATAAGTGACAGAAAACAAATGTAACAACTGACAAAAGACATGCATTTGTCATTCTCCCACCTCCAGCTAATGCAGCAGCACAGCATACTATTTAACCGAGGCATTAGTTCATGTCTCTGATTCGTTGCGTGACTCATATCTTAATTTGAATATAATTAAAATGGTTTGTATGTTTTTCTCACAGTCATTGACAGTTGCCCATCATCCTGATGTATTTGTTAAAAGAGAAAAGCTCAGTGTTGTCTCTGATTTTAAATGTTTAGCTCTAATTTTAGATTCACAATTGACATTCCAAAAGCATGCCAAGAAGGTCACTAAAGTTGTTCAATTTAACCTAGCCAACTTCAGGCATATATGATCTTACTTGACTAATAAAGCAGCAAAACCTTTTGTGCACTCTATAATTTTTTCTCATATTACATATTGACTTACTAGTTGGTCACACACCAGTAAAACAGTTTTAAAATCAGTTGTTTGGATGTAAGGCGTGTTATAAATTATTCAACATTTGAATACAAGTTAAAGAAATGGCTAAAAGCAAATCAAGTTTGTAATCAAGTGTAATTTCTTTGTCTAACATTTTAAGAAATTCTTATTATATGGTTTACCTTTTTTGTCGTATGTAACGTTACTATTATTGTATGTATGATGATGTGTTTTTTGATTTTAGGTTGCCTTTTAAAATCTGGCAGGGGGTAACATATGAAAATTAGCCCTTGTGGCTAACTCTGGCTTATTTACAGTTCTACTGTTGATTATTAAGCATTGTCCCAGTAAAATAAATTTCAAAAGCAGAGCACAACATTTTTATTATTTTTTTTATTATTTTATTATTATTTTTTTTTATTGATAGTTTAGCTATTGACAAAATGACAGACAAGGGAACTAAAGCCCACCGAAAAAGAGCTAAAACTACCACTCACAAACACATTTTTTTTTAGCAAGTTCAGCAGGTTTTTCACTTAAATAAAAAAAAAAAAAGTTTCATAGTATTTAAAAAATTATTTGCATTTACACATCTATGAAACAGCCAAAATGCTGTATTATGTATGCCTTGTTAGTTAACAGTACCTGTAGAGAAATGACGATGTGCCATTGGCAGCTTGGTACTGGTGTGTATGTAGAATTTTGAGTTTTTTTATTTTTTTTATTTTTTTGTAAAGTAAAGAAAATCAACACCGAGTGATCCACTGAGAGATCATTAGAAAACATTTGAGCAACAGCACTACCATATACTCTGCCACTGCCACTGTTGTGTGCTTGTTCACACTTGCCATTAACCTAAACCTCCCTTCACACGAAACAGCACATGCATGACATAGACTTTTGTTTTCTTGTGCGTACAGACACAGCAACAGCAGCATTTTCAAAAACATTCACTTTGTAACCTGTTTCACATGCATTTGTTTTCAGTCCCAAAAACTCCATTACTTAATAAAAAATAAATAAAAAAAGTGTTACTTATTTGGCTAAAAACGCTGTCATGTAAATGACCCCTCAGCCAAACTGCATGATTGTGGGTGGACTGCAATCAGTTATAGGCATATACTCAGGCAGAGCTAGATGGGAGAGATATGCAAGATGCAGTTATGTGCTCCTCATAAAGCAGGTTTAATAAACTAATAAAAAGCCTCAGAGGGCTTTATGAGAAAACAGACGAGAGCCTAAGATGCCACCCTTAACCTTCACCATTGGTTGGAGTGAATAAATCAGTTATTATGGCTTCTACAGGGTTCGATAACCATGTGGGAACATATGCTGTAAAATTCAATGAATCATGACTGTTGTTGGGAAGAAGTCATGTGGTGGTTTAATGGCCACTGCACATCCATGTTCATCTTTTTAAGAGGTCATTTTGGTTAACATGGGTCAGTTGGCCCCTGATGGGAGATGTTGTGACTGATGCTTCTACAGATATGCACACTTTTAGACCTGTGGACTTAAAATTATGTTCACACTCTCGCCACTAAAAGCTCCCCTCAACCATACATACTTCACATAAAATGTCTGTTTATGTTATTATTGTTATTATTACCAAAGTCATTTTCATAAATTAATGAAATTAAATCAAAACAAAAAAAATCCACTGTATTAAAATTAGCTGATGGGCTGAATTTAAAATAAAAATTATATTCACTAAACATAGTAAATTGTGCTCAGTCAATTTATCAAACAGAAGTGAAATATCTGTGTTTGGCCAACAAACCTTGAAGCAAAAAATGCGTGTGAAATTCTTAGGTTGGTGTCTAGGACATATTGAAATTCCGGCGCAGCTACACTCTCAGAAATAAAGGTACACAAGCTGGGGTGGTACTTTTTCTAAAGGTACACATTTGTACTTAAAGGGTCCATATTGTTACCTTAAAGGAATATATTAGTACCTACAAATTTTAAGAGGAACATTTTTTTTTTTTTACTTTTAGGTACTAATATGTACCCTTGAAGTATTAATATGGACCTTGTAGGTACACATTTGTACCTTTTGAAAAGGTACCACCCCAGTGACAGCTCGTTTTCCTACATCAAAGTTATGTATGGAATTCTGTATTTATTGAATCATATTTGAATTTAACCAAGTGCAAGTTTTAGTAATTTCGACATAAAAAAATGAACAGCATGGGCATTACATTAGCCTGCCACCTCTGACATAATGTTGGACACAGTAACGTTAATTGCCTAGCAAAAAATTTAATTGGCACCTGTAATCTTGACGTCTAACCTATGGTTTTGACCATACTCAAAATCTTTCTCTTCGGATACTTTAAGCTACTATTTATTATTATTAAATTATTATTTTATGATGGAAGAAACATTTATCTGCTATAACATGTTTCTTTTTTTTTTCTTTTAGTGCTACTGTAATGTGAAGACACTATTGCTGGGCGAGGGGCTAAAAAAACACAATTACTTTTTCACAGTTAGTAAGATATTTTAAAGAAAGCTGAAAACCTGTAACCACTGATCGCTATAGTAGAAAAAAAAAACTGATTATATGGATGTCAATGGTACAGATTTCCAGCTTTCTTCAGAATACATTATTTTGTATTCAACAGGGAAAAAGAAAGACACAGGTTTGGAACACTGAAAACAAAACCCTGTTTCTTTGTCTTCTGACTTCATATACTCATCATCTAGTTCAAACTTTTAGAAGATTATTTCTTTTGTTGAAAACAAAATTTGATGTTTTGAAAAATTGCTGTAAACAAACAGGTGCTCGGCCACAATGACTTACATTTTACATGTGAACAAACAATTTACCATAAAACATTCTCACAGTATGGCAGGTTAATTGCTTTACAGTTACTATGGTAATAATTATGTAAACAACCACATTTTTATGAAAACACACACACACACACGCAACAGGATAATTGTTTTATTGTTATATAAATGACATTATTAAATTTGTATATGTATTTGATATATGTAGTATGCTATTACTATTGCTATTCGTACTGCTATTTTATATTTTTACATAGAGGGCTATTGGAAACCACATAACTACAATGAAGATGGTGATTCTTGAAACAGTAAGCAGCAACAGCTTGATAAACTTTAAGAGCCCTGTCAACTGTGCTGAATGCAACACAGGCTCATTCTGATTACGTACCCCTATATTCATTTCTGGAGAGAGCATAATACATCCCAGGAGCTACATTGTTTTGCTGTTTTTGTTTTTGCAAATCCACCAGAGGCCGCTGTGTAATTTCTCTCACGAGTGCCATTCATGCCTGCTGTTTTCGTGTAAATCCACAAGAAGCTGCTGCCGACTGACTTATTGACTGACTGTCCAACCCCTGAACCCCCCCGCTTCCCTAAACCCAACCAATAGTTTAAAAAGCACCGATTGACCCGCCCACTCACTTTCCTAAACCCAACCACAGTGTTTTGAAAAGCAATCCAGAAAAAGAAAAGTCCTCGCCTGATTTTGACCACATTTTTTTTTTTACCACATTCTCACACTGTTATTTACTTGTTTATTTTATTTTTTTGGCTTCTGTTTTTGTCTTATCTGCTTTCTGGACTCGTTCTCCACCGGACTCGAACCCTGTCGTCAATGTCAAGTCTGCTCAAGTCCGCCTATGTACATGTCAAGCTTACGGACAAACTGGTAAAAGCCATCCACATGCAGATAAGTGGTCCGCTGGTAAGCAAGAAAAGGAACAGCGTCATACTGTCCTGTAGCGTTCATTTTAAAGACGAAATGCAGTCATACGTAGCTCACATGGTTAATATTTGAAGATGCAGTTTCAAGTGCTAAAAGTTTTTGTTTGTTTGTTTGTTTAACGTTAATGTTTAATGTTAATAAACTGGTTTAACCATTAAAAATATGATCTCATGAGTTTAGATTACCTTTTGTGAAATGGTAATATTCGAGTGACATTGCACTTAACAATGGATGAAGTAATCTCCTAAAAAAAGTAATTATAACATTGTATGGTATTTTTGACATTTTTTGCATGTCTGTGAATGTTTTAATTACAACAGCTTTTTGTTTATTATAATTAAAATGCATGACTTGTTAAGGTTTACTTTGTAGAAATGTATTTGTTATGTTAAAGTATATTCCCAAGTGTGCCTGTAAGTAAATAAAAAATAAATAAATAAATAAATAAATGTGTCTGTCACGATCACCAGCAATCTAACCACCAGAGATCGCTGGAATACATTCACAAACACATAGAAAATCAAATCTGCCATGTTATGGACTACAACTCCCAATCATGTAAAACACACACTCACCTGCTCTAAGTCCCCATTGATTAGACTCTCACAGCTGAAGCTGCTTTTGGACTGATTACTGCACTATAAAAACAGCACACTAAAACACAGTTGTTGCTGAGTCTTGTTATCTGTTATAGTGACATTACAATGCAGTTCCCTTGCATTTTGAACTTTTGCCTTGCTTTATCATTCCTGTATGCTGCCTGCCTTCTGACTAGTGATGGTAAAATGAAGCTTTCTGAACCAGTGAACCATTTGACTCAATTGTATCGGAAAAAGGTTCGTTACTCAAAGCTTTCTAAATCAGAGTGTGAAAATTTGTGAAAAAAAAGTCAAATGTTTACAACTGACCAACTCATTTATATAGTAATTCAACAATAGACAAAATAACAAATAAACACTACTCAAATACTGTTATATAAGGTGTGTTACATTACACCACCGATGACTAGTAAAATCCAAGGTATTAACATTATATTCCTTCATCTTCCCACTTGTTCCAAGCAGGGATTGAACCAGCAATTCCTGCACGGGAGGCGAATGCTCTAAGGATGAGGCTATGGGACTGAGGCTTTCGGGCTGTACTCGTCAGCTGGCCTTCAGTACAAACTATACTACAATATGCAGTGGTTTTGTAGTTGTAAAAAATACACTAATACACTTTAGTATGGTTTAAAAGCTTTTTACTGTTGTATTTTAGTTTAATTACTGGTGCGTGGGACCAGTGCAGTGCTTTGAAACAGTAGAAATGTATGCAATCAACGCCTAATCTCTTGCTATACACTTACTAACCCATGAGGTTGTTTAAACCTTGAATCAAAATTTGAAGCAGTCATGTGAGTATAGGTGAAAATGAAGCTTCAGACGCCACTGATCACCTGATGGCAAATCGAATCAAGCTCTGGTAAACTGCTTTACTACGAGATGTATAATTTTTTGATACATGCTTCGAAGCCTGCAACCATTTGGCTGCTATTTCGACTAAGACTCTGGATTGACGTTATACAACTGTTTGTTCCTGTGTTGATCATTGCTTGCCTGACCATCCTGTCAACAAAACCCTGCATTTGGATCCTCACCTCTGTTGTTAGTGTCACATTCCTGGTTACAGTGTCAGCGTTCATTGTCTAGTGTATCGTTGTTTTGGATATTTGATTATTCATCACAACGAAGAATAAACAGTTCGGTAAAGTTGCTTAAGCAATGTAAATTTACCAATACTGTATACATTGGTAAATTAGGTGAAACCAATAATTTAAAATATTAATTTGGGCCAATAACATGATTGGGCAGACTTAATGGTTTTTCATCTTTTTTCATCTTTATTTCTATAGCTCTTTGACAATGTAGATTGTGTCAAATGAGCTTAACATAGAAGTTCTAGTAAACTGAAACTGTGTCAGTCCAGTTTTCACAGTTGAAGTTTAGGTCAGTTCAGTGTGGTTTGAATAAACACTGAAGACCAAATCCATCAATGTGCAGCTCCACAAGTCCCAAAGCAAACAAGCCAGTGGCGACAGTGATGAGGAACAAAACATTTCAACTGGCTAAACACATTATTTCTCATTGAGCCAATGTTAACAGGCTGTTGCTCCAATTTCATTTGGACTAATTAAAATTTAGGTGGGTGACACGATGGCCTCACACCAAGAAGGTAGCTGGTTCGAGTCCCGGCTGGGTCAGTTGGCATTTCTGTGTGGAGTTTGCATGTTCGCCCTGTTTGTGTGGGTTTTCTCGGAATCCTCTGGTTTTCCCCACAGTCTAACGTTATGCAGTATACTGTAGGTGAATTGAATAAACTAAGTTGGCCATAGTGTATGTGTGTGTGAAGGAGATTGTAAGGATGTTTCCCAGTACTGGGTTGCAGCTGGAAGGGTATCCGCTGTGTAAAAAATATGTTGGATAAGTTGTTGGTTCACGTCACTCTGGCAACCCCTGATGAATAAATAGACTAAGTCGAAGGAAAATTAATGAATAAATTAATGAAGGAAAAATTAAGATGAGACTAGTCACTAGAAAATTATGACTTTATGCAGTTTTTTTTTTTTTTTTTGCAGAGTGCAGAGTTAAAGGAACATTTTATTTTATTTTTTTTTATTCATTTGGCCAATTTCTGGATCTGGCGGGAGCACTTTTAGCTTAGCTTATAGCATAGATCATTAAAATGAATTACCATCACATTTCCTATTTAAAACTTGACTATTTTCTAGTTACATTGTGTACTAAGACTGACTGAAAATGAAAGGTTGCTATTTTCTTGGCTGAGGGACTTCAAGAGACTTTGCTGTTGTGACATGGCTGCAGCAGGCACAATGATTTTACGCAGCACCTGAAAACCAACTTGTGTATTCTGGTTTAAATATGGTTCAGGATCTGCACCAAAGTTTACTTCGTGTTTATGTGATTGTTGTAGGCAAAGAAAGGGATTATATACTTATTGATTCTTTACAGCACTATGGTTAGCTTTTGTTGTATTAACATGGTTTACTGTATAAATAAAGTGAACATTCAACTAATTTTTGAATAAGATGCTAATGGTCTAATCTGATTCAACAATCTATGCTAAGCTAAGATAAAAGTGCTCCTGTCAGACCCAGAAATTGTCTGAATGGATTCAAAAATGGTAAAACTCGGCTGTTTATCTCAAGGGCAGTGGTAAAAAGAGCAAATAAAAATAAAGTAGAGCGTTCCTTTAAGAAGGTATCGTGTTAGTCCTGTCAGACTTTTATTTGCGGTGGTCACATTGCAGGAAGCATCAGCCATGAAGTTATTTAGAATTAAATGCCGAAGTCAGAGCGAATCAGGCCAGAGGAACATTGTTGACACTGTCCTTTTCCACTATATGACTCCAGAAAACTCTCTCTCTCTCTGTGGGTGAGCTTACAAAGCCATGTCTGAAGCAAGCTTGCAAGAACTGTGTGTGCCCTTTAATAACTTTCCTGATGGCAAAGTTTTGAAATCAAACAGCGGAAGCCCTGCGGAAAAAAAACTTTTGGTATAAAGCTGAAGGATGAGTGCATGAACTCAAGCTGAGCAGAAGAAGATGTGAAGATGATTGACAGTATGAGTCTGCTCAATAAAGGAGAAAACACCAGTGGACAAAGAACTTTTTTTTATTTTTCCTCTGGTCCCTTTCCTCTGTTGTCCCTCTTCCTTAAAGTACACAGACCTCCACATGCAGCCATGAGGAGACTTCACGACAAGCTTAGCCATTCATTTCCATAGTAATGGGAGAATAAAAGACACCTTACCCCTTTCAAAAACTCCCCTCTTTTCTCTCTCCTCTTCTGTCACTTTCTCCTCCTTCAATGATTGACAAAAGTGTCAAAAGAAATCTCTTAGAGGGCATCACTGAACGGCTATTCTCTGATTGAAACTGCCTCATTTGGAATAAAATGAGAAAAATAGTGTATAAAGGCATTAGAAAAGTTTTCCCTAGTAAGTATACTGTGTGACCCTATAGAGAAGAAAATGATTAAACATATAACTGTGATTTGCTTAATCATGATGTGGTTTTGTATTGCTGGTTAATTTTATAGCGTGTTTTCAATCAACATTTGCAAACAAGCCCATAGCCAGGCTGGTCAAAGGGCTGGTTCTTTTTTCTCAAAAAAGAGATACCTTTTTGCAGTTATTTGCCAGATTTTTTATTTAATTATGATGTTTAAATACTGACATTAGGTAACATTTTAAGCACTATTTTTAGCTGAATTAGCTTGTCAGATGGTCATCATAACCACACTTTTTAATGGACCAAAAATATTTCCTAAATATTTAGAATAAAGAAGTATGACAATTATTTAAAAAATAATAATAATAATTATTACATCATATATCATTTAAAAAAAAGTGTTTAAATTAAAAACTATAGCCTATTGTGATTTATTAGATAAATAAAAAAACTGGGCAGCACATTCAACATTCCTCAGTCAGAATGTGGTCGTTTAAATAATAAAAACATTAAACAATAACAATAATAATAATAATAATAATAATAATAATTTTCTTGACAAATAATTGCCCAAACTGATTAACTGAAGTCACACCAGGAGTACGCTTGGTCCTAAAGCTTTTTTCAATAGTTTATTTTTACTATTTATGATGGCGTAGCAGGTAAAATAGGACAGATAAGCTCATGAATGGGACAAATCTTGGACCTTTGTCAGTGAGGGGTGGGTCTTTCGAACCACTTAAACCCCTCCTGGCTACTGGCATGGCAAATGCTTCACTCATCATGCACTTTTGTGTAAAAATACATATTATTTGCATTATTCTTATCTTTACAGTGTTTACATTTTACAAAGTACAGTATGTGGCTTGACAGAATTTTATCTTGTTTAAAAATAAGTTAAATGAAGAACCAGTTTATTGTTCAACTCATTAACCAGGTACTATTTGCTCTATTATAGTGCTGTCCTTTGAGTATTTATATCAGGTTGTGATATATATATATATATATATATATATATATATATATTAGTAGTAGTAGTAATTAAAACATAATAATACTAATAATACTACTAATAATACTAATAATAACAAATGCATGTTATTTTGTAATTAATCACAGCTAATCAGTCTTAACATAAAAAAGTTATAATCATTAACACAATGATTTTTTTTTTCTAAAATAAATGTTATATATTTACTGTAATGTCAAAGCTGAATTTTCAACACCATTGCTCCAGAGTGATGTCACATAATTCTTGCAGAAATCCTTCTAACATCCTGAAATTCTGCTCAATCAACCAATCAATCAATCAATCGATCAATACATGCATACATACATACAATTGGTTCATTCATTTGTGTAGGTATTTATTTCATTTCGGTGCTCTAAGCACCTCTTAAGTGACAAAATTACCAGTTAAAACAGTTTACATCAATATTTCTTGTGAAGACTGGTCCTCTACAACATCGCCACTGAACAGATCGATACTGCAAGATGTTTCTGTGCATCCCTACTGATTCAATGAGCCACAGGAGAGCAACTAATGCCAACGATACAAAGTGGGCAAAAAATGAACATTCAGGATGTGATTAGCCTACATTAAATGTGTTCATTTAGAGCTATACATTAAAAACGAAATGACAGATTATTTGTTCTATTCTATTCTATTTTATTCTATTGTATTCTAATTTCTTTAGATATGTTTTTGTCCATTTTCTAGCCATTTTGACAGCAGTAATTTTATTAATCAAGTGTAAAGATTAGTATATAACATGCTGGCAAATTTTCATTCTTTTATTTTTCTTTGGCTTAGTCCATTTATTCATCAGGGGTGCCCACAGTCGAATGAACCGCTAACTTACCCAGCATATGTTTACAAAGTGGATGTCCTTCAACATGCAACGCAGTACTGGGAAACACCCATACACTCACATGCACTTGCATACAGTTTATGTGCAGTTTATGATAAAAAATAACCACAATGGCTAATAATTAATAATAATAATCATTTATTTCATTATTTATTTATTTATTTATTTATTTATTTATTTATTTTTTTTTTTAACAATGTTACCATTTTCATTCAGGAGGCATGAAATAAAAAAATAAATAAATAAAATAAATAAAACTGTGAAAAAAAGTATTGTTGTAAATGTTGAAATAATATGCATAATACAATTTTTTTTTGCATATAGGACATTGCACAGACACAGGATCAGTTCGACAATGAACAAATATTTTCAAAAATAATATATTTATTTTTCATTTTGACTGTCGTTGGGTAAATATGGTCTTTTAAAGGTTCACAAGTTCATATTTAAACAGATGAAGACACATGATTTGGTGTCTAATTAAGTTCAGAATTTACAACAGCACTGTAACAACCTACTGTGTGAAATAACTCTTTACAAAGTACTGGTTTAATAAAACATCTTAGTTGATATTAATAATATTAAATTGCTTTGATTAATACTAACTTACATGTGAAGTTCAATTATAACAGGGTTTTTGCAGATATTATGATGTCAAATTTAAGACTTTTTAAGACCATTAAGTATTAAATTTAAGACCTATATCACAATATCAAAAGCACGCATACACATAAACAGAAAATACAAAATCACAAAATTAGTGGTAAAATAAATGTATTCAAATTGAACAGTACTAAAGACAGGTTGGATGCACCATTGAACTACAGAAAAAACAAACAAACAAACATCTTAAGTCTAATTTTTACTTTCGCCTGGCGCCACATCGCACACCTCACGAAACGGACGAGGCTTTTATACTTAATGCATTCGCCATTGAGATATTCTTTTAAATGACAGGGGGGGGTCTAAAAAAAACAGACAGTAAAATCAGACGGATAAACAGAAAAGTAGAAAGTTTCCGGAACTGGTCATATCATTAATATAATTCAAGATAATTGTTTTTATTATTTTTATAATTTATTATAAAGATTTTTATAACCATTCAATATTTTAAATCTTTTTTTTTATCTAAATGATGCATCACATCGCTTTTGTTCATATCTCGGACAGTTCTACCTATTAAAGTTAAATATTAATGGCAACAGAACTTGGGTTGCTCTACAATTATATTTTTTATTATGGCAAGAATAAAAACAAAAACATACAATATATGATCACGCATGGATGGATCATAAAGATGTTTGTACAGACATACCTGTTTCAGACAAAATCTCTTTAAAGTGTTTCATATTCAACTCAAATCAAACGCGGCGCCATGCAAACCGTTCACTTGAGTCTCAAAACATTACATGAGCTCTGCCAGCCGAAACCATGTCGAGCGCACCCAAAGCGAACGTCCGCAAACACAGCGATGATGTCACATTCGCCAAGCGCACAGAGTTTAATAGCAGAGAGCTGATTGGCTATTGCATGTTGGCCTCATTTGTAGTTGTGATACCGCAAATTACAATTGGACTAGTTAAATGAAGAACTACAACACCACAAAAACCAAACAACAGCAACAAAAAAGAAATTAAATAAGCATTAGATTTAGCGTTACATAGACATCGGAAAATTAAGACCTGTGCAAAAATATTTAAGACCTACAACAGCGAATTTAAAACTTTTTAAGAGCCTGCAGAAACCCTGTATAAACTAATTTCAAGAGGAGCGCATGCTTATGATTGATTATCAGCTGGTCCTCATTAGCTAATGCACAATTCACCAATCAGACGATTCCTAAACCACTATAAATAACCAGAGTATCTTACCTTAGACATCTTCGTCTTGAAGAATCCCCCCTTCCACCCCTGCTCCTCCTCTTTCTTTGTCAAAATAGCACCCAACGGTTAATGTCATTGCATCACAGCAAGAATGTCACTGGCTTAGATCTTACCTGGCCAAGGCGGCATTTCTGTGTGGAGTTTGCATGTTCTCCCCGTGTTTGCGTGGGTTTTCCCCAGGCTCTCCGGTTTCCTCCCATAGACCAAAAACATGTAATATAAGTAAATTGACAAAACTAAATCAACATCAAAGACAACCGTTGAATTCAGCATACTCTCCATAGCTAATCCATAATCTACATTTACCATTATCAAGCAGGGGAGTTCTCGAGACCTACCTGAGCTCAGATTCCCCTCTCGCCCTGCAACGGGAGGGAGCTCAAGGATCTCACAAGCTCAGGGCTCTCTCCTGGGACAGCATGCCAAACACGCTTTATAATCAATCATCAGTTAAGGGCAAACTCTTGAAAAATATTTTTGTTCTTATACAGTAACAATCAAACCACAGACTATTATTTCCCCTATGCTTTCTTGTAGTTACTCTGTATGGAGTTTCTTTAACATACAGTACAAACCGTGATTTACTTTTTAAGTGTGGACTATGGTCAATATTTCTAGCTTGTTGACTAACATATAGCTTCAAACTACCCCCATGGAATACAAGCTAGTTTACTTCTTTATTTCTATTGTGCTTTTACATTGTACATTGTGTCAAAGCAGCTTAACATAGATTAAGAAATAAGAAGGTAGAATGTTCGTTTTAAATTTAAAACGGATTCAGTTCAGTAGAATACAAATGTCACATGGAACCAAAACTTAGAACTAAAAACAAAAAAGTAAAAGAATATACATTTTCAGCATTTTTGATCATATAAACAGATAAATTTTTTATCAATTGGTGGAATTTACAGAAACAAATTTTGTTTATGGATATACAGTATAACCAAACATGCTTATACTTTATGTCTTGTTAGTTCTAAACAGAATTAAAAAAGAAGTTATATAGTGTGTCTAAAAAGCAACCTCGAGTTTCTAGTCTTAACTGTTGTGAGACAAAGTTGAAACAAACGCAAGAGCTCAAATGACTCTTCTGAGCTACAGATTAGAGCAATAATAGTGTCCTCGGGGTGATCCTGTCTGTGATTTTAGCATGTTTATCTTTAAATGATTGCAGTCACATCATGATTTGCTCACAGGGAATATTTGGTGTCCTCTGAGTGAACAAGGTGACAAAGAGGCCTTCGATATTGTACTGTTAAACAGGTCATCATTCCTAGATGAGCTATAGATTGTAGTGTCAAACAGAATGAAGTTCAACATGCTTCCATGACTACATTTACCTCCCAAGTCTTCCATCACTGGTCAAACCAAGGGCAAAGAGGCCACGGTGGCTGTAGAAATCATTAAAAGTCAATAAATTAACAATTTACAAGCCCACATTCTGCACTACATATCATAGAAAATCGTTGTGTACATAAATACAAAAGTTTCTCGTCTACATATAGTACTGTACATCCACAAATAATTATACATTCACTTGGTAAAGATACTAAGCATCTGTAATATACTGTAAAAACACGAAACAAAAATAGCTTATTTATATTAGTTATTTGCTTTGCTACATAATCAATACAACATTTCACTCTATGGTAGGCACAAACTAGACCAACTGAAGAGTTTAGATGCAAAAACCTCTAAATGCTGCTTGATATTTTCTTCTAAAATTAGCATTTTTCTCCAACTCTTGAGTGTAGGCTCAGAAATGTTACTTTTATAATGACAAATAATTTATTTTCATTGCCTTTAAAGTGAACTAACTTATTTTAGGAAAACATTTCCGATGGCATTTAGAGGTATTTGCATCTGAACTCTTAAACTGTTACACATTCCTTTTTCTGATTCAGACATATGCATTATCAATAGCAGCATTAATAAAGCACCAATAAAGCTTCAGCAGTGAATATAACTGTAATATTTTGTTTGAACATGCAGTATGCAGTATAAAAACAAATGCCTGATATGACAGCCATATATAATAATAGTAATAAAAAATCCTGAAGATAAAACACTAAATGTTTTATTCTTTTAAATCTATTTTTGTTGTTACACAACAGATCCACCCTGAAAATGTGTCCTTTTGTGTCATGCTGACATTTAAAAAACTACACTTACTTGTATGTAAATAGTATGCTTTACAATATTGAATTTGTGCATATACATTAGTTTAGTCAGTCATAAAGTCAAATCTGGAGCTCATCTATCAAAATGATTTACAATAATGGTTCAAAAATTAGTAGGCCAAATTTATAAGCTAAGGAAAAATATTAAAAAACAAATTCAAAAATAGCTAAAATCAAGATAAACACAAAATATATACAATTTTGTTGAAATGTTGTAGCTTGTAATTTTTTTTTTGCAATATTTTGCATTAATTTAATTGTATTATCTTTCCATTTCTAAAGATGTTCTGTGACTAAAATATTGTTTTAATAACTGTTTAATAAATTTGTTTTGTT
>CAIGQZ010000690.1:15141377-15153639 GCA_903798205.1 Danio tinwini
TGCTCTATTTGTAGATGTAAGGCTCATTGGGCTCAACATTCACCACGTTATCGCTCTCCTCGCCGCCAGTATTTGTGAGTTTTGGTGGGTTTGCATACATGTGTACTTTTCATTGCGTCTTCTTTAAACTTCAGCGGTTTGCATTTCCCGCGGTCACAGAAGGTCCCTGTCATCTTAACTAGGTGCAGCTGGAAAGTGCGAGCGTGTTGCCTCACGTGCGAATCCCTCCATTGGCAATAACGAATTAACGACGCGCAGCACCATGCATTTCACGTTGTCGTGGATGAAAGTGAGGACTGGGAGGGTGTCGCGGATGAAAGTGAGGACCGGGGGGTTCGCTCACTATTCTGCTGCCTAGGTCGCCTCTATGGACGTGCTGGCCCTGCTCAGGACACTTCATATTCATGGCTGCGCCACAGAACATTATCTGTTTAATTTTAAATAACATGCGAATGTGCACGTCTGGTATGCCGTGTCGTGGCTCTGAGCGGCGCGTCCAGTGTATGACGCCCTTTAGTTATAGCCTCAAGCAGGTCATACACCAGAAGCACTGCTCGCCGACAAGCAGCGTCGGTCCACGCAGCGGCATGCATATCTGAATTCTAAACATAAGTTTCTATCAGGTGACACACACACCGTCATGTGCGCGCCGTGTCGCGGTGCATCCGGTGTGTGATGCCCTTTAGTCAAAGTTAATTCAGTGTGCTTGGTTATTAGTCTCAGAGTAGGCTACACGCTGGAAGCTTTAAACTAGCACACATAATTGGCTGTAAAACAATACAAAGACACCAATGATTTTGTACTCTCTGCTTGGTCTGTGTCCGAGTGGTACATGTACAGCTGAATGCTGGTCCTTTCACTCATGTCGCTTCTCTCTGTCTGCCTGTCTGTAGCCATACACAAAGCGGGGGAGCTCTTGGCTCCGCCCCTTGTTAAGTTGGGCGCGAAGTCGAAACTCATTTTGCTTGTTTTCAAAAAACTAAAACTAATAAAAACTAAACTAATACTAAGCTATTTCAAAATATATAAACTGATAAAAAGTAGTAAATTTACCTCTAAAAAATGTATTAAAACTAACTGAATTTAAAAACAAAGTCAAAACGAAACAAAAATTTTAACTAATGAAAAATCCAAAAGTATTATATCAAAGTATTATAACTTTGATATGAAGTACACATCTTATTCAAATTTATTTCATTTCAAGTTTATTTTAAAGAAAAAATTCACCCCAAAAATTTAATGTTACTCCTTGAAACCTTTGTTCATCATTAGAATACACATTTTAACCAATCGCTTGCTTATCTAAGTCCAAAAAATAAACCAAAAACATTGCATATTTACTTTGTTTACTTGATTTATGAACGAATGTCTCAGGGGATTGAAACAACATAAGGGGGAGACATTAATAACATGATTTTCATTTTTGGGTGAACTAATCCTTTAACAAAAATATTTATCTATGAATATCAATTAGATTCTGTGAAATTGCATCATGTGTCATCACAACCTGCAGTAACCTTGGAAGTGAAATGAGGATTTTCAACATTTGCTGTTTTAAAAAAAACTTACTGACCTTGACAGTCATGAAACTCTTCAGGGGTTCTTATTTAATTTTCTGTTTTATGACCCCCCCCTTCTAAATTCTGATTGCGCCACGTGACTTTGGGTTGGCAGACAGCTTTTTTTTCAACATTAATAAGCAGATATGCGTATGTGACAGATCTGTTCCTCATATACCCAGCAATGGCACATATTAGAAGAGTCCCAGATATCCAGAAAGCTGTTTTTGCAACAATTTCAAGGATAAAAAGTAGGCTATGTGCTGCTGTAATTCCACACAGTTGCTTCCTCACAGTTGCATCTTCACAATAGGACATGAGTTACACCAAGCGCCCTTTCATTCATTCATTGGTGGTAATCTGGTCTCCGGTGAGAAAATGTGTTTGATTTAGCTGGACATGAAAATCTATTGTGTTGGACTTTACAATGCACAGGTCTGACAGATGGAGTTTGGCGTGTGTGCTGTTGTAAAAAAAAAACATAATAAAAACTGGCATCTTTCATTTGAAACACAAATGCATGTTGTGTGATGTATTTGACCATAATTATGCATTTTTTTCTGAAGTTAAATGGGATTATGCAGGTGGGGTTCCCTTTGCTGTTGTCTGCCAGTATTAAACATGGTCTCACCTGTGTTTTCCCTTTACAAGTCTTGCCAATTCCTAGTATGAACACAATGTGCAGAGTCTTTCATATCAAACATGATCCACCGCATGAGTTGAGGATTTAGACCGAAGTTCTTTTAACCCTGCTGAAGAATTCAAGCTTCTAAGTCTCTTGGTACAAAACATGTGATTCAAAGAACAAAATCTTCACTCCGGCAGGTTATCTGACAGGTGTGCGGCTTGGGAAAATAACAGAAAGGAAAAAAAAATATTATTATTTTGCTGTAACTAAGAATTGATCCATTCGAGGCTTGTGTTTGGCTTTATTCATGATATTCATTGCATCAGGTAGAGCAGATAGAATAACGCCTGAATGTAACCGAGGCCTGACTGGCTAATTCAATTGCAAATTTTATTCAGCGCTGACAGATAACCATGAACTGACAGCACAAAAAAAAAAAAAATCCATCAAAGCACAAACGTAAAAAGCTAAAGCATAAAAGGAGTCATCAAGCTTTTCAAAATGGGGACTAATTTGATTCCATGTTTTTCGTATTGAATATGGTGCGTCGTAACCTGCAAACACATTTTCAATGCTTGGGCCAAACAGCAGACACTTCAATGTTCTTGTTTAGAAATGTGGTAGGTTTTCGAATCAGTGAAGACTTGGTTTCAACATAATTTAAGAATTCCTCTGTCAACTGTACATAACCCAATGTCCTTTCAGATGAAAAACAAAATAACTATATGGACAGGATTTATACTGCAAAGTGTGCATTTGTAGGCTAGGCTAAATATGAAAGGTTTGGGTTTCATTCTTCTTTCTAAATAAATAATTAAATAAATCAGACTAAAAATAAAATAATAAATTCTTGGAAAAAAGTAGCTTGGCATACATCAAATTTTAATGAATGTTTATTAGTATCAGTAAGGTCTATTCTGCTCTCACAGTACAGTACGGTATGGTAAGGGCTGGTACGGGTCACCTTTATCAGGCTTGCATTTCCATTGCCAAAAGGGTAACGTCAAAAGTTAACATCATTCTTGATCAAGGAAATGTCAAATTAAAGCTGTAGGGGACGTTTACATATCATATTAGAAGCACTTCTTACAAAACAGATGCTTTATACACAAAAATAGTTGTGCATAATTGTTCATTACAAACCTTTCTATGAACATGATTTGATTATAACTGCAGATCATTGATAGGGGGAAATAGCCTACTCTAACAAACATCTATAAATAAATAAATAAATAAATAAATAAATAAATAAATAAATAAATAGATAAATAAATAAATAAATAAATAAATAAATAAATAAATAAATAAATAAATGCAACATATATGAACGCACATGTAAACTCTTAAAGTAATTCCGTCATTGCAAGTTCATAATAGTCCAGAAGGTGATAGTTTTTTGTTTGAAATTGTGCATGCGTCAGCCCCAACACAATCTCATGGCAATTCGTAACTTTTTGATTTAGTGGCTAATTCGTATGAATTCGTACAATCTAATTCGTAGAAATTAGTACGATTTGCTCGTCACCCAATGACAGTTGGGGTTAGGGGTGGGGATAGGTGCCACGACTCCTTTTTAAAATAGTACATTTTCATACGACTGAACTCGCACAAATTCATATGAATTAGCCACTAAACTGACAAAATGTATGTTTCCTTGTGAGATCAGGCTGGTTAGCCCTCATTTTTAAGTGAGTGTAGACGACGCTGGCTCCTCTCACCGGCTGCCATCGAACAGCAGAAGTTAAGGTAAGCTAGTTTTATATAGTGTTGAATATAGCGCAAATGCAAATTGTATTTTTTTTTTAATTATGAGATATTACACTTCACTTTTATTCGCGTCCGTTTGTTTAAAATGCCATTACTTGAAATTAAAGTTTAAATTTGTAGCTGGCGTCACCATGGCCCAGGACACACTAAGCTGACAGCCGGCCATTGAGCAACGAAGGCCTGTCGGTCAGGCAAGTTCATATGTTGTGTTTAATGCGTTGGTTTGATGTGTTTAAATACACAAACTGATCCCAGGTGAACACAAAGCAACGGCAGTCTGCTTTTGTCGCTACTTGTTGTTTGCCATTGGTTTAGTGTGTCCTGGGCTTTAACTGTCTGCACAACTGCTGGTATGTGGTTGTGGTGTGCTTTTTACAGGATTAGTCAGCATGCATGACTGTGTCTGACCGCTGGTTTTAAGGTTAGAAACTAGTCAACGCCAGCATTTTCTAATAAGTTATATTGAATGGACAGAGGATTAAAAATGAAAACATAGCACCACTGTATCCCACGTGTATGTGTGAAAACACCCACTGTTGCTGCACCTAAGTTTGTTAATGAATTGTGGGATCACGTAACACATTTTAGAATTGATTTTATAATATATTTGGTATTTTTAGAACATCAGTGCTTAATAAATGTTTTCATAATCTTGTAAAATGTTGTATGAGTCATATTACATTTATGAAGCTAAAAAAATGAAGCATATATATTAATATATGCAATTGCAATGTCTTTATTTTAGTGTGTTACGTACACAGTCTGTTATTTCTGCGTAACCGACCCTTGTCAGACAGACAGACAGCTTTGATCATCAGAGGAGCACAGATAAACGACCATATTTCTGCAATTAATCACCGTTTTGCAAATAGTTATTAAACACCCACCTGAATGACCACCGGGGGTGATTATTTACATTATATTGAGGTAAACACAAAATCAACTGTACAAAATCCAACCGAGATACATGTCTGATAATTTATTTTGTTTAATTTTCACTTTTTATTTCTGTTGCAGGCGGAGTCTGTGTATGTGCACTCTCACTATCTGCCCTCTCTACAGTTTATCTTGTCTGTCCTCCCCAAGCAGAGACTCACTGATAGACCGCTGTTACCAGTTCTAGGGCTGACATATCCACCTATGTTCACACCGCAAGTGTATCCTGTACAGGTATGCAAGTTTTCCAAATAAAATAAATCACATTGTCCTTAAAGGTGTAGTTACCTTAACCAAAGTCCTCAGTTATGGAAAAATGAAATGCAAATGCAATTCACAACATGAATAAAAAAATGAATAAAACCTTATCTAGCCAAAAAATTGAAGTGGTCAGCCTCAGCCCCTCTGTTGTGCCACGTTTCCACTGACTGGTACAGTAAGATACGGTACGATTTTATGGCTGTTTCCACTGTCAAAAGGCGTACCGAACCGTACCGTACCACTTTTTCGGCACCCTTTCGAAAGGGTACCAAACACAAGAAAGGGTATCAAAAGGTGGAGCTACATGCGCAGCTGAATGCTGATTGGTTACAAAAATATGCCACAATCTCGTGGAGCTAGCCAGAATAAAAACAAAGGCACAGCCATGTTTTAATACACAGCAGAGACAACTATATGTAAATAATAACGAGCCATGCATGACCTGAGCTCAAACAAACCTTGTCGTTGTTTTGATGTACAGCCACAAAGCCAAGAAGATCAAAATCTGCCGTGTCCTGTTGTTGCTTTACGAGGCTGTCTAAAAGTGCGAACGGTTTTCGCTTTCCCTAGTGAATCACCTCTAATCTCGCAATCACCTCTATATTTGATATAACAAACTTCTTGAGCTGATGATAATAACGTGTGTGTGATTATTGAAGTGTCCTCGACGTCTGATCCTTTCAGAAAAGAAAAGGACACACACGAGAGTAAAGCGTGAAAAAAAAAGGCCCAACAAAACACAGGAGCAAATTGTTTTAGCAACCTGAGTCATGAACAGACCGCCATGTTTATCATCACCTTTTGGACTATTATGAACTCGGAATGACAAAATTACTCTCTAACAGAGGCTACATGTGCTGGTGAAGATTAGAGACACAGATGAGAGGTTTACTCTGACTGTGGGCTATATTGTGTGTTGTTTTTGAACTCAAATAAGGACTAAATGTTTGCTGTGTGTAGCTTTTCTGTAATTGCTAACATATTGGAGACTGTAAGGGTCTGTATGTGCTCATATATGTTGCATTTATATATTTATTTTATATAATTGCAGACGTTACAGTAGGATATTCCGCACTGTCATTGATCTGTAGTTATAATCAAATCATGTTTATAGAAAGGTTAGTAATAACATTTATACACAAGTATTTATATGTTTAAAGCATCTGTTTTGTGAGAAGTGCTTCACATATGATATGTGAACGACCTGTATGGTGTTATTGTAGACACTTATTCGAGTGAGAATGACGTAGACTTAAACTCTGTCGTACACCACGCCCACCAAAAGGGTACCCTTTGTAGTGGAAACGCTAGCCTGATAAAGGTGACCCGTACCAAACCGTACTGTACCAGTCAGTGGAAATGAGCCATTGGTGTGTTTAAAAAAAGGTATTATTCATTGAGGCTCAGGTTAAATTTTTTTTTCTTTTTTTTTCTTCCCACTAAGATACTTTCATGTGATTATTATGAGATCTGGTCTGTCATTTAAAATATAATTTTTGGTCATTTTACTCCCTAGATCAAGGAGGAGTTCAGATGCACCACATCAGTTTTCTTGGAAGAGACATTCCTGGGGAAACTTGATGAGTGCACACCAGGTATTTTGCAGCTAATGCGTGCCAAAGGAGGAGCAGCTAGTTGCAAGATGTGTCCTCTACTGGACACTTTAAATGTAGGTTATTTTTTTTTTCACAAATATATAATTATTGGTATGAGGGAATTAAAAATAAAATAATTTGTAAACAATTGGCCACCCCGGGTGCCACCCCAAAATTTTATTTGCTGCTGGCAGTTCCTGAAGCTGATTGACATCTCATTTGTCTAAAGACGTCATTGAATTTTGCCGGCAACGCTCAAGCAGGGTTGCCAGATTGGGCGGTTTTTGAATTCGATTGTTTTTGCATTTCGGCGGGTTTTAGATAGTTTTTGGGCTGGAATCAGTCAGCTACATCTGGCAACACTGCGCTCAAGCTATTTTCAAATCAATGACAAGCCGAAGAGCATTGTTTCAAGTAAGACGAATACTAATACATCATAACATAATATTTGAAATGTGTTTTATAGTTTAGTATAAGGTTTGCTTGCTTAGGAAGCTTTATTATATGCTGTGTAAGTTAACGAGGCACCAACGACATCAGTTAACTTAATAAGAGAGATCAATTTGCTCTTTAGAAACAGTTAACGCTATACTTAATCTGTGCTAGTATTACATGCACATTTTATGTATGTATGTAAGTTATTATTTTTAATTTACGATGCTCAAATGTTTTGCTAATACAGGGAAGTAATGTTAGGCTAGCTGTTTGTGAGTTAAATTTATTTGAAATGGCTTAGCCAGCTCATATACTTTCTTCAGATAAATGTTTTTAGATAGGTTGCTGATTTTAATGTGCAGGTATGATAATGGATATTTGTAATTAGGATAAATGTGTTTCTAACTGGATCAGATGTAACCAGACTGTAATATTTTTGCACAGGGTCAATTAAACATGAAAAGAAAGGGCGAGATATCAGACTTCTTTATAAAGAAGCACAAACAGGCGGATCAGGTTCAAATAAACCCTTCCCTTTGCACTGGATCCCGAAGCAGCTCCATACCTTAGTCAAAGTCAGTGTGGTCAGACTTCAGGTCCACCAGCAGGTCATAGCATATACTAGGCATTCACATGTTTCAACCAATGTTAGAATTTAAGCTGAGCTTCAGGAATGTTCCACCAAAAAAATCTAATCCTGTCATTACTTATTAACTCACAACAAAGTGAGGTGATGAGTAAATTATTATATTTTCATATTTTGAATTATATGTTGGTAATGCAAACAATTTGGGTATTCTAAACACTTTCCTTCTGTGTGTGTGTGTGTGTGTGTGTGTGTGTGTGTGTGTGCGTGTGCGTGTGCGTGTTTGTGTGTGGACCCCCTAAAATAGCAGTGGCTAACAATGTCATGGCTGAGGAGGACGATATGTGATTGAGGGAAAACAAGTGATGGAAGGATGTGGAAGCCGAACAAAGGCATGCATACTGCTGAGACTCATATATGCAATCAACATCGAATATCCAAAAGAGCTAAAGAACACATTTGAAGCTTTTCAAAACCTTTTTTTGGAAATTAATGGGGCAAAACTACTGAAGAAGGACCACAGCCTTGAAAATAAGCTCACGCAGTAGACATTCCCCCTCTTATTTGAAGAGGATTTTTTTGTTTGGAAATACCTTGATGGAGTTGTAATGGAGTGTAGTTTTATATTATTCTTTTCTTCCCTCCAAACACAGACACAGACCCATCCACTGTCTCTCAACCCTCTCCATTGCTCTGTGTTGTCCCCCATATCGACAGAAAAGGAATACCAATAGAAAGTGGCCTGAATAATTTTGATCTCTCCTACTCTTTTTTTTTTTTCTTTCCCATTTGTTAGTTTCTTTTATTCTCATCCTATCTGTGAGAGTGAGAGCAAGCACAAAAACTAAAGAATGTTGGTATTTTGTTTTACTTTTATCCAGATATGTGATACTGTACATGCACAGAAACAACCATGAGTTTGTAAGTGTGCTTTTGGCTTTCAAAATAGAATAAGTGGCCTCTGAAAGTGTTGTAAGTGTCACAATTACCAGTGATCCAGCCTGAGCAGGTCACTGGTAAACACCTAGGACTACAAATCTGCTGACAAATGGACTACATATTCAGTCATGCACCACATACACACACAACCGGTTTCATATCCTGTTTGAATACACACTCGCAGCTGATACTCATGTACATTGATTATGTGGACTATTTAAACCCCTCTGTTTCACACACATGTTGCTGAGTATTGTTTAGCTGTTGCTGTTTGTACGTAAGCATTTATTCCTGTTTCCTGAATTTTGATCTTGGACTGTTTATCGTGTTTTGACCCTTTGCCTGTTTTTGGATTATGCTTTTGGATTCCCTACTACACTTTTAATGCTGGTTTTTGATCCCTGCCTCTCTGACCATTCTTATAATAAAGCTGCATTTGGAACTACCCCGGTTTGCATAGCATCCATACGCAACAGAATACTCAGCCCCTCAAGTTCCACCGGCTTTATTGGTCATGAATCCAGCTAGACAGTTAGTAAATCTGCAGCAAGGTAAGCGTTCCCTCGAGGACCACATTAAAGACTATCTGGACATTCCCAGACTTTGCACTAATATACTTTTTTTGTTGTGGTTTAAATGAACCACTTAAAACCACCCTAATCCGTGGTGGTCCTCGGGGTTGGCTATGTCAGTTTTTGGACTTTGCCCTGCTTACTGCTGGCTCCTCCTTCACTGTCGGTGAGGTGGAGGAAAACCTTAAATGTTTTTTTTTGGGGCGCAATAGACAGCAAGACCTGCGGGCTGTGGGGCTGGCAAAGGACAACGCTGAAACGCTGGGCTTACCTATGTTCTTCTCCGATGCCCCTCGTTGGTATTTGCCAAGTGTCCTGTCACAGAATGGCCGCCTCCAGTCCTCCAGTTCACAGAATGGCCGTCCCCAGTCCTCCAGCTCACAAGATGGTTGCCACCAGCCCTCCAGCTTACGCATGGGTAAGAGCCAATCTGCCAATAGCTCACAAGATGGCTTCCTGTTCCGAGTCTGTTCCTGTTATAGTTCCAGTCCAAGTTCCTGAAATGCCATCACCTAAGCCACCAGAATGGCCACCACCACCTGAGTTGCCAGAGCTGCTGCCACCACTAGAGCTGCCAGATCCTCAGTCACTGCCAGAGCTGCCAGATCCTCCAGAGCTGCCAGATTTTCAGTCACTGCCAGAGCTGCCAGATCCTCCAGAGCTGCCAGATCCTCAGTCACTGCCAGATCCTCAGTCACCGCCAAAGCTACCAGAGCCGCTGCTGCCAGACCCACTGCCACTACTGCCGCCACCAGATCTGTCGCCGCTGCCTGAGTTTCCCCGAAACCAGATATCGCCAGATATCTCTGAATCCCTCGAATGGCGGGCCCCAGATAACTCTGAATCCCTTGAATGGTGGGTACCAGATATGTCTGAATTCCTTGAATGGCCAGAGTTGCCACCTGGGTCCTTTGAATGGCTAGAGCCACTACCCTACCTGAGTCCCATGTATGACCCAGGAATGGCTGGCAGAGCCGTTTGACTTCCCAGAGCTGCCAAAACCATGTGATTTCCCTGAGCTGTGTGACCTCCTAGAGCTGCTAGAGCCAAAGCCTCCAGACCCACTGGAGTTGACTGAACTGCCAGTGCCTTCTGAACCCAAGCCTTGTGACCCACTGGGGTTAAAAGAACTGCCAGTGCATCCTGAACCAAAGCCTTCTGAGTCACTGGAGTTGAGGGAACTGCCAGTGCCTTCTGAACCTAAGCCTTCTGACCCACTGGAGTTGAAGGAACTGCCAGTGCCTTCTGAACCTAAGCCTCCTGACCCACTGGAGTTGAAGGAACTGCCAGTGTCTTCTAAACCCAAGCCTTTTGACCCACTGGAGTTGAAGGAACTGCCAGTGCATCCTGAACCAAAGCTGCCTGACCCACTGGAGTTAAATGAACTGCCAGTGCCTCCCGAAACTTAGCCTCCAGACTCACTGGGGTTTGATGAACTTCCAGTTCCTGCTGAACCTGTGCCCCCAGATCTACTTCAGTTCCATGCTCCAGGCCCTCTCCAGACACACGCTCCAGGTTCACCTCCACTGCATGGTCTTGGCCCTCCGTCCCTCCCCCTGTTCTGCCTCCGCTCCACCCCCTTCTGGTCTGTATTTCGAGCGTCTGGAAGCTGCTCTTAGAGGGGGGGGGGGCTCTGTCACGATTACCAGTGATCCAGCCTGAGCAGGTTGCTGGTAAACACCTAGGACGACAAATCTGCTGACAAATGGACTACATATTCAGTCATGCACCACACACACACACACACACACACACAACCGGTTCCATATCCTGTTTGATTACACACTTGCAGCTGATACTCATGTACATTGATTATGTGGACTATTTAAACCCCTCTGTTTCACACACGTTATAAAAATATTTAGCTGTTGCTGTTTGTACGTAAGTGTTTATTCCTGTTTCCTGTATTTTGATCTTGAACTGTTTATCGTGTTTTGACCCTTTGCCTGTTTTTGGATTATGCTTTTGGATTCCCTACTACACTGTTAATGCTGGTTTTTGATCCCTGCCTGTCCGACCATTCTTATAATAAAGCTGCATTTGGAGCTACCCTGGTTTGCATAGCATCCATACGCAACAGTAAGCAAGTAGGTATCCAGTAACAATATTTAAAAATTATCTTAGTGAGTTATAAAACATGTTTATTCATTCTTGTTTGAAGCTGTTGTACTCTATTTAGCACTTTATTCTGTGTTTTTAGATGCAAGAAAATCTTGATGTGATTGGACATCCAGCTCTGCTCTCATTTCCTTCCATTTTCCTTTCCTTTGCTCCCTTCTCTCCTCACTTTTTTCTTTTCCGCTCTGATCTGGATGTCCCAAATCAGGCATCTGTTTTATTATCCAATAATATTGAAACTAAATTTGAAACTGTTGACTTATTAAGTTATAACACAGGTTTATTTGTTTATTGTTGTGTGAAGCTGTTGTACTTTATTTAGCACTTTATTCTGTGTTTTTTTTTTTTTTTTTTTTGATAATTGTGTGCATCATTGCTGCATAAAAGCAAGACTGTTCAATTATTTGTTTTATGAATGTACCTGGACAACAGACCACTGGTCAGTTACTGTTGTGTAAATCTGAAGAAACACAAAGAGTTTAGTCTAAGAGTTTAGATAAAACAAAATATTGATGTGATTGGACATCCAGCTCTTCTCTGATCTCCTCACTTCTTTTATTTTCCTTTTCTTTGCTCCCTTCTCACTTCTCCTCTTTTCCGCTTTGATCTGGATGTCCTAAACAGGGATATGTTTTATTATATCCAACCTTGTTGAAACATTTGATAGATCAGTGAGTTATAAAACAGGTTTAATGCTTGAAATGTTGTGTAGAGCTGATGTGCTGCAATCTATTTTGAGTGTGTTAGGATTTTTTGGAATAAAAACATTGAGTTGATAACCTATCTGAATGTCTTTAGTGTGGAGGTACATTTTACCTTCTCTGAATAATTGTTATTAAGTAACTGATATTAATAAACTTTAATTT
>CAIGQZ010000690.1:15154039-15165452 GCA_903798205.1 Danio tinwini
ATATATATATATATATATATATATATATATATATATTAGGGGTGTAAGATTAAATCACGATGAGATTTCTCGTTGAGGTAAAAAGTTGTCTCGTGAGTAGATTTTATCATGATGGAGCGTGAGGGTAAAATTAGCATTGAAGATTGGAAGAAGGATTGAATTTAAACTGCAAATCAAGTGATTTGCACAGACCTGGTAAGGCTGGCCTCTGTGTTGCACATGCCACTCGGTTGGGCGGGCGGGTGTAACAGCTTTTTTTTTCCACCCGCCAAAGGCTGCTGTGTTATTCATGTCCAAGCAAGCAGAGGCTGCAACTATAGCCACTCAAATTCACCATGGGCATTACCACGCGATGGACTATCACTTTAGATGTGCTGAAAGTTGCATTATTGACGTGCAGTACATATATGTAAACACCGAAATCAAACTATTAGGCTACCATCGTGTAGGACTTTTAGCCGCATTTTGCGATAGGACAGTCCACACAGCTGTTTGACACAATATTCTCTGCACCTACACACATCTCTAAGCGTGCACACACGTACTGAACTGCTGGAGACTCAACACACCCACCTTCATCATTACCAAACACGTTTATGCTGTACGTGAAAAGCGGACGTTTTCTTTTCCTGGTTCAAGTGACCAAATTCCACACAGGGACTAAAAGAGCTTTTATATGTGTGATGTAGCACAAGTATTTAGGCATGTTCTCGAGAGAGGAAGAGATCACACCATTCGCCACATAACCAACAAGAAACAATACTGTTGCATACATCACGTGCAGAAATCATGCTATGGACATTACATCAAGATGCCTACTGGTTTAAAAAAAGATTAAAAGAAAATGGCCAAATGAGAAAGTTTTTTTTTGTCATAAACTACAGCAAAACAACTTGTCAAAAAGAAAAAAAAAATGAAACCATGCAAACTAAATAAATACAGGAATGGAGAAAAAAAAGAGCACTTTATTATCAGCTGTTAGTCAGCGCCCACTTTTTTTTCTGGTTATTGCACCTTTTGCCATGTGCTGTGTAATTGCAATCAATCGTGTACAAGTCACATTTAAAAGATGATAAATGTAAGCAGGTTATCAAAAAAAATCTGACTTTCTCAGAAAATCTGAATTGACCATCAAGGTCTGCAATGTAAAAACTCTGAAATGCTATAGGAGAAAAGCCTGTCAGTAGAGTTTGCTATTTTCTTTTTAAATATTAACAAATATTTTGCAGTGTTTGCATGTTCATTGCATATAATTCAATTTAAACTAATTTAAAACTATTGCATACATATAATTACGGAAATTGTATACATAAAAAATGGAAGTAAATTTATTACAAGTTAATTCAAAAAACACCTACATTGTTTTGCATTTTGTGATTTATTTATGTTTATTTTTTTTATAAAAATCTATTTTCCATTAATATATTAGCAAAATATTTGAATTCTTAGATTATTCCATTGATATTCAATTTATTATTTATCATTAAGGATTTCTTTAAAATAGTGTAAAAATCTATGAAAACCCTAATATAAAATCTTATATATCTAATATATATAAATTACGATGTAATGTCTTGACAACGTATTTAAAAATGCCGGTTCCTTTGTTTTCATGCTCCTGGATTGTTTACTTGCTAGTAATGTTTCTCTGTAAACCATAGCAATCAGCTGCATGTCTTGTTCCGCCTTTTGGTACTCTTTTGTCATGCTAAGTACCCTTTAGAAAGGGTACCCAAAAAGTTGTATGGTACGGTTCACTTTTTGGTACCTTTTGACAGTGGAAACAACCATAAAATCGTACTGAACTGTACCGTACCGTACCACTCAGTGGAAACAGGCCTAAAGTCTAGAATGCTCACTCACTCTTATTATAAAGCTTGGAAGAGCAAGGATATTCAATATTATGTATGTGTAAAAAATCCCTTTAACATAAAATATTATTTTATTTTGTATTGTGTGGAATGTATGTTTAATTAAATTAATCAGTAGCGGTGTCCTATTTTAACAAATGTAGCCATGTAATTTACCCGTTGCCCCAAAATACTGGAAGGGTTTTCATAGAATACTTTAATAAACAATATACTGTATGACAATCATGACTGGAAATTTAGACATCATCTTAATGCTAAATAATTTTGCTTTGTTAAAAAAATATCTTAATATATATTTTGCCAAGATTCAATTATTTGAAAATCTGAAATCTGTACACTTAAAAAAATTATTAATGCTGCTTGTTCAAACTACCTGTTTAAAATAAGCTAAAACAACACAATTATTGTAATTTCTTTGGCCAATTTTTTATTGTTTTATGTTCAGTCCGCTAAAATTGTTAACCATTAATTTAACTTAAGTGTTTTGTGTTGGTACAACATGAAGGAATTGAATTGGTCCAACTATCTGGTTAGGATATTTGTAGTTTCCAGCATGCTTTGCATTGGATTGAATTAAGAGAGGGAAATGTTGACAATTAAAGTAATCTTAGGTGTTTAAAGTTAATATAAAGGCTCGTTAGAGTTTAGTTTTCACTGTAGTTTGAAGATTTAGAAAAGTTTTATGTAATGCTTTGAGATTTGAGGTTGCCACCTTGCAGAAGTACCCATGCTTTGGGTGGTGGCAGCTTAAATAGCAAAAATCCAGTTTGTTGCTTTGCTCAGTAAGCAATAGGCCTAACTGTCCTAAAATTAGTTCTGAGATTGGTCTCAATCAACTGTATGTAACTCATAAAATGTGCTCAAAATGGCTCTTTTAGTTAATTTAGAATAGCTTCAAATAAAACTAGCAGACTTTAAATTGTATGACACATAATAGACATTTATGATAGTATCAGACCTTTGCGTTTAAGTTAAATAACAATACAAATGTATTTAAACATTTATAAAAAAAAAAAAAAAAGCCTGTTGGACCAACTTATTTGCATTTAATTGTGTAAACTTTTTTTTTTAGTTGGTGCTAAACGAATTTATTGGATGGAAATCCTGCCCTCAGTTAAATAGAGTTGATCCAGTTAGCTGTTTTTTTTTTTTTTTTGTAAGTGTAGTGGGAAAAAAAGGACTAACAACAACACAAATTCTTCCTCAAGGACTTGCTTTTTTATTTGCTGACAAACTGCTGACTTCATGTATTACTTTAGCCAAATGAAGGTCATCAAAATATTGGTAACACTTTGCACATGAATAATGATGTATTAAAAGTAAACTAAATATTACTTTATTATGAACTAATGATGGGTTAAGGCATATGTTAATCACAAACTAACTTTAACAGTAACATGAGTCACATGAGTTCATGTTTGAAAAACGGCTATGTGAATTGTTGTTAATTAATGTAATGTATTAACATTTGAGTTTAAGCTAAATGTTACCAATATGAACTGTTAATTTACATGAAGGGGCACATTCTAAACTGTTCATGTTGATGTTGGCAGAACACTTTTCAGTAACACTTTAGTTGAGGTCACAATTCACACTGTTAGCTACTGGCTAACTACCTGCCTATTATTAAGTTAATAACTGTTCATTAGTAGTTATTAGTAAGTATGATCTTATTCTGCTTCCCTAATCCTACCCAAAACCTAAAGCCAATATCCACCTTACTAACTATTAGTAAGCAGCTAATTAGTAGTTTACTAAGCTAGTAGTGTTAGTTAATGGTTAGTTAATACCATTAATTGTAACCTAAACTAAAGTTACCCACTTTTCTATTGTTATTCAGTGTAAACACACTAGACAAATGTGCATAAGGAGTTCAAGAGTAGTTAGGAATAGGTTAATGATGATGTGCCCCTCTAAGTAAAGTCACAATATAATTATACATTAAAATGTCATGAGGTTATGATGGTTAAATTAAGCATAATGTGCTAATTAATACATTAATTACCAAAAAAACATGTACTAACAACTAAGGTAGCCGCTATTCAGACATGAACTGCACGTAGGAACGACTTTAGAACAACATCAGCACTGTTTCATTGACTGTGAACAATATTGTGTTTTATAGGCAATGGCTGATTATATGAATTCACTATTTAGAATTTGCAAACAATACTTTTCTGAAATTATATTTTTGAGAAGAAAGTCCGAACTTGCAAATATATAAAACCAACTTTACCCCAATGCCATTTTTGGGGAAACGTAATTCCTGCACCTGCTGGCCTGTCAACAACTACGCTGGACAAAGTGTGTATCTTCATAGAGTTTTCTAACTGGTGAATGACATGATCTAGTGCTATATCTATTCGGTGCGCGTTCGCACGTTCATGATTTGAGGAGGCATGGCTTTGGACAGCAGGGGAGAGATGTAAAATTTTTAAGCTATCACTAACAGTAGCATTCTGACAGATCATCTGCTGCACCTTTAAAGTTCGTTTATGATTAGTGCATAGATTAACTCATCATTAGTTCATATTAAAGTAATGCTAAGTTTACATATTAACACATAATTATTCATGTACTGTTATTGTAAAGTGTTACCAAAATATCTGTTTACATGGTAGACTCTTTATCAGAGTATTGTCTTAGTCATGTTTCAAGAGTTCACACTTAGATAATGCTAGCTAGTTTGGCATGCTGTCCTGGGAGAGAACTCTGAGCTCAGAGGTAGGTGAGCCCAAGGATGCAGGTGAGCCCAAGCCCACCTGGTCAATAAGCATTAGGAGGGATACGAGATCAGGTAGTTCTCGATAACTTCCTGAGAATAGGCCGCCAATGATGTTAGTTTGTACTGGTAAGTGCTTATGACTTTTAACTGTAGTTACAAGTTTTTGAGTGTGGGAGGAAACTGGAGCACCTGGGGAAAACCCATGTGAACACGGGGAGAACATGCAAACTCCGCACAGATAGTGTCGACTGGTTCAGTTAGCGTTAAACTAACTCAACTTCGTTGCTGTGGGGCAATAGTGTTAACCACTTCACCACCGTGTCGCCCGAAATCTAAACTGAGGAGGAGGGAGAAGGGATGGATGGGGTGTGGGTGGGTGTTTCAAAGCGAAGATGAGGAATGAAGTTTAGGCTGGATATTTATATTAAATTTGAAATGATCCGATTGGCTAGTTAGTGATTGGAGATAGGGATCAGCTGTAGTCAATCTTATCATGTGCTCCTCTCGAAATTAGTTTGTGAAACTTCACTAATATTAAAATGCTCATGCAAATGTACTTACTATGGGACTCACACTTGGAATTCACACACAAAAGTCACACAATAAATCAGATATTGAAGAGGTTCACATAATAAAGTACTGTATAAAGCAGGCTGAGCCCTCACAACCAGATGTTCCTCAATGTGACAAAGTGTGTGGCACTCAGAGGTGAAAAGCACAGCAGAGTGAAACATGCTATGAAATATAGAACCCCTGTTCTAGATTAAACTTGTACAATATTTCAACTGTCAGAAATGCTAATGTATAACCTCATATTTCAGGTAGCTGTCTCCTGAACCCCATGCTGCACTAAAAAGGTTTAACCTTTTTCTGTCAGATAATTTTAAATAAATATTCTTCTCCGTAGTGAACGAATGAGTGACATTTATACAGTATGCACATATTCAGCAGGACAGACCTGGATCTTCTATAATGTCGTCACTTTGTCTCATAATGTCAAATAATCTTTCTAATGGCTCTGCTTGAATAAAGTTCATGAAGCAGATGTCATATAATCACAGTGCACATTCACTCAAACATGATATGGCTATTGTTGCTAATATAAAGAATTATATTCCCCTATAGGTCTTTGAAAGATTGAATGCATCAGCTACTTCAGAACTACTTACATCTAATGACAGAAAAGTAAAGTAATATGGTTCAACAAAGGTAGTGAAGCTATAAAAAGAAATCAAATCGCGTAATATTCCCAATGCAGAAATAAAGGAACAATACTGCTGGTGGATGAAAAAAATATATATAATTTTTATTATTTTTATTGTGTAGTCAGTCTATTATTCGTTCATTCACACACATCATATGGACAATTTAGCAGTGCTGGACTGGGAAGGCTGGCAGGGATCAGGACTGGACCACATCAGGACAGAGACAACAAGCAAGCAGAAACATGGAGAGCAACGAGTAGTAACGAAATGTAACGAAGACGAACTGGCACAGGACAGCAGAGATGAGGAGATTATAAGCGGTAGTAAATCAATACACAAACAGGTGAACCAAATGAACTAATAATAAGTTAACAAAAAGGGTGGGGCTAGACAATAGACTGGCAAGCACATAACGAAACAGACACACAAGCACGCGGCGCATGTAAACATGCGTCACGTGCTAAACATTACACCAACAGAAAACTGAACGCGAGACACGAGCACACAATGAATGAAAACAGTCACCATGTACTCACACATGCAGTGTGCATGCTTCATCTCAGCGACGACCGAAACCGAACCCAACTAGACAGAGATGCTGGGACTGAAACACCATGCTGCAAACAGACAAACAGAAACACCCGGACGAGAGCGCACAATCGTAAACACGCCCAAACCCTACGTGCCAGCATCGAGCGGAAGGCGCAGGGTCCAAGCGCGCCCACGATAATAATAGCATTAACGTTATTATTGGTGTTACTATTTTTTTTGTCATTGTTGTTAGGGTTAGAAATACTGCAACCTTTATTTTTTGTCTGTATTAACCGAACGTAAAGTAACAAGTTGGCTGAAGCTTTTTTGGATGAACTTGCAAAGTTTTGCTCACAAAACTAATCTTACTTAATGAAAAAAAAAATTGATTAAGTAAACGTATTAAATGTAGCTGTACAGACATTACAGATTTTTGCCAAACTAACAAAAAGAAACAAGTAATTTCAACTTTTTTCAAGTTGGATTTTTTACAGTGCAGTATTTTAGCTCTTGGATTTTATTGCTAAAACCTAACTCACTACATTTAGTATGTTAAAATACTATAAAGCATGGAACAGAAACCTCCTGATAAAAGTCATGAAACCGTTGTGATATGAACTGAGCTCCCCTTTCAATTAGTGTGCTATTCAAAGTGCATCTGAAATCATTTCAAAGGAACACAATGTCTGTGGCCCATCAGCGATTTGCAATATATTCATCTTCAGACTTTGGCTTTGACTAATTGTGCACATTGTGCTTGTTTTTGTAACATCAAAAGGAACTGGGCCCAAAAGCCAAAAATAAGCCAAGAGAGTTGGGGACTACATAACAATAACCACATTATTTAATTAATTTGACACAACTAATTTGAATTTTCAAATCTTTTACTTCATTGTGTCAGATATTGTTTCTTTGGTCTCTTATTAACTCTGAATAGAAACTATTTTTTGTGTCTGTCAAGGGGAACATTGTTATGCAGAATTGTATCAGAATGTTAATAAGCCATTACAGTACAATATTTCACTACTTTAAAACTAAATAATTAAACAAAATACAATTTTTATATCTTTATGAGTATCTTCCTTCTGTTAAACACAAAAAAGACATTTGAAAAAATGCTGAAAACCTGAAACCTTTCACTTCCTTTACTACAGAAGTCAGTGGTTATGTGTGTTTAGCTTTCTTCAGAATAACGTCTTTTGTGTTCAACAGAAGAAAGAAACTCAAAAAAGTTTGAAACCACTCAAGGGCAAGAAAATAGTGAGTAAATTTTCATTTTTGGGCGAACTATCTCTTTAAGCACAATGAGCATTCTTCTCGAAAGAGGTCAGTTCTGACATGATGCATACGAGATGGCCAAAGAGATCTGTGTTGTGGACTCGTCTCATCACTTTGCTGAAGCTCTGTCCTGCGGCCTCGTCTCATTGATGTCTATGCTGACCATAGAAGACTGTGTCGAGGTCATTCTCAGTTCAGTTCCACCATCTTGCATGCATTTAGACTATTGTTAACCTAAAGATAAGGAACACACAGACAGACAAACGTAAGGGTTGATTTTGTTCTTATTACAATACAAAAAAAGTTTTCACAGTTTTTGTTGCCAAATAGTTTTTTAAAACACATAACAGTAATTTGAAGAACACTGACTTTTTAAAAAAGCAAACCATCATAAAAAACTTATGATACTCATGAAGAAGTTCAGTATGTTCACTATCATATTTGTACGATAATTTCGACCTCTGTACGATAAATAAAGAAAAAAATCTTATAATGTACGATAATTTCAGAGTTTTATGGCATTTAAACTGAATTTCATTTTTATCTTAGGGCTTCTTTACTTATTAATCTAGCTGCATCTTTTGTCTACTGTCTGTCAGGAGAAGGTGGAGTTGGGCATGTTTTCTATGCTATCTTACGTCACATTTTCTCAGCCAATCAATGTGGAGAATGGCTCTCTTTCACAAGTTAACATTCCTGTTGCGCGCAGCCTTGCTTAGGTCAGTAGCTTTCAGGTTGAGGTTGATCGTTTAAGCAACAAAGTTTAAAAGAAGTAGTGCTGAAAAGGAAATTGAGAAGGACGGGAGTTTGCTCTTGATGTTCTCGTTTTCCCCCATTCAAATGCGTTATGTGAACGCGCTTTTTCAAAAGTTAATCTCATTAAAACACAGCCACAAAATCAGCTCATTACAGATACTGTGAATGGGCTCGTGCACACCTCACCAAACCAGCGCTATGTTGCGGTCCAATTTGTACCGCAAAATTAATCCCTGGTATCCAATGGCAGCGACTCAGAGGTGGACTTTTTTTATGTATTGTGGTTATCTGCAAGTTGTGTCAAAACACTATTTGTCTAGATAATACCTGTATACACTCCGTTTGACTCGTGTACGATAATTTTCCTCCGAATACGATAATTTTGAGGTTCTGGTACGATACTTTGACATTTCCAATCTGGCAACACTGTGGTATCGCATCACACTGCAGCATTGCATGAGATCACGTTCATTCACTTGAGCATTCTTATTGGCCACATCTGTAAGTAATACAACCTAATATTCCCTTTCGTAATGTGAAATCTGAAATCAAACCCGTGATCTTTGTGAATCTATACTGTAGTTTTAGTCATGCATGTCAACAGCAAGAGTTTAAACAGTGAATGATCTTGCAGGCAAGTATGGCAGCCCATATTCAGAATCTGTGCTCTGAATTTAACCCATCACATATATACACTCAGTAAAGAGTTGTATAAACACACTATGAGCACATAGCTGAAACAGCGGGCTGCTGCGGTGCCTGTGGAGCAATGGAAGCTCATTGCTGCTCATCACTTTATTGTAGGTAACGAAGGTGGAACAGTGGTTTACACTTCATTCATTCCATCGACTTACATCCTTTGACTATGCTGAGAATTGAACCTGGGACCTTTGAGTTACCGGCTAACTGTAAGGTCACAACTGTTAATAAAAGGACACAGAAACAGAATAAATAATGTACAAACTATATGTCAAGTATCTAGAAAAAAGGACCCAAATGTGGGAAGATGCAGGAAAAACAAGCTTTATTCTTTATTAAATAAAGCAGGTGAACTCAGATGGTCTCTAGTTGAGCACCCTTTGGGCAACGTTAACTTGCAGAACTATGGATGCCAACAGGCCAAATGGATGAACTCAGGATACCCCTCAACTCCATGTGGATAGCAGAGTATGGTGTAGAGAAACAGAGCTGGTGAGGAACGCCTTTGCAGTGCAGGGATTCCTCTTAGGTGATGGGCACAGCAGACAGGAATAGACAGCAGCTGATTAACAGGGAGGATTCACAGGACATCACAGGTGGGACAAGACAAGTCAGAAATGGTGAGAACAGCTGCTTTTTTCACTATTTGTCCAAACGGCTCTGTTTGTCATTCTGTGCTGATAAGGTCCAGTCTGCATGGAAATTGTTTCATTTTTTTTTTCACTGTGCTGCTGATAAGGAAACTCTTTGCAATTTAATACAAATGCCTCAAACAAATGCTATTTAAACAGCAATATAATTAAAAATATATATATTTCTGCTTTTGGGACTCTTTTTTGTCTTATCTTTCATGGGTTGAACAACAATTAATCAATAAATAAACCACTCAACCGCTCATTTTCCTTCAGCTTAGTCTCTGATTTATCAGGAATTACCACAGCAGAAAAAAGGGCCAATAAAATAACCACCAATAGCCTGTTTTATAGAGAGGGTTCTGGATGCAGACTCTGTGAAGTAGCAAGCCGTGCTGCATGCAATGCTTTTAATGCCCACACCTAACCCCACCCCTACCCCTACCCCTCACAGTAAAGTCACTAACTCCATTAAGTGCATTGTGTCTGACATAGCATCTCTAAGATATGCAGCCTCAGCTTGCAAATCTAAGTCTGCAAGTCTGCATGGACTGTTTACACCTGGCACCTGTTTATACCTGTATCTGATTTGTGAATGTTTTCATTTACTCTTGTGTATAAATGCATCTTCATTAAACAGATAGAATTACAAATATAATAAAACTTGTGCTTTATGCACATTTAACTAGGTTACATCGACTAAAGCGTCAGATACACAGCATTTTATTTAATCAATATTATTTATGCTATAGATCTTATTTGTCATTCAAATTATGTTTTATGCAGGCTGTAAAACACCATTACAAGCCCTCAAGGCAGGCTTCATGTTTACTTTCATTACAGGTTAAATGAAACATTTTTTTTTCTGTCATACAAATACATCAAAGACATAATTGGTATTAAAAGGGTATAAATTAATGTGTATAACACAAGCAATGTGTTTTTGTAAAACAATGAAACACTATTTTTCTATTATTATTCCTTTCTTTTCACAGGTGCATGCTGCATTTCAATTGTTAATGCTGCCATATGATATTAAAGGTGCAGTATGTAAGTTTGACACCCAGTGGTTGAACTAGGTATTACATTCTTGGATCAAAAAATTGCAAGTGCAGGTTTTCAGATTGACGACCAACAGGAGCGAGTCTTTTTATGTGCTTCTGAATGGCTGTATTTTAATTTCTGTTGTGTTTCTTCTGGTGCAAACAGCCAAATTCCTTATCACTGCCATTCTCTTCACGTAATGTGTTGTTACGAGACGGGGTTACAATTGAACCTGCTCACCTAATGTTTACATTCGTAATATTTAGATTATTTGCTAATTAATAACCTCATGTGTAACTCTGAATCTGCGTCTCATTTTGCTGTCTTCTACTGTCCACCGGAGGTCGCATTTTGGTAATGGACGAATGCTTTGAGAGTGTTTCTGAATTAATTAATTAAATATGTGGTTTTCCAACAAGGCTACCTGGGGTGCTGAAATATAACTGGCTAAACTGGCATTGGGCAAGTAAAAAAGAACCAAAACAAAGACATCATTCTGGCACGGAACGCTCGTTTTCAAAGCAGAATATCAAGCAATGTTTGCTTGGCATGTTTCTTAAATATCTGCAAACATATTATGGTAGCTGTATGCTTTGGAAGAGCCAAAAACTTACATACAGCACTTTAATTTAACTGTTTCATTTCATGGTCAAAAATAAAATAACACACACA
>CAIGQZ010000690.1:15165852-15225081 GCA_903798205.1 Danio tinwini
ATTTATTTATATTTTTTTGGGGGGAAGAGTAAAATTTCCATATGGGGTTTCAACAAACAGAACTAGACAGTTTCAATTTAAACCTGTCCAGTTTTGTCTGGAATGCATCCCAGACAACCTCCTGAAGTGGTCTGAGCTATCAAACTCATATCTGTCTCAAATGGAAGGCTCTTGGAAGATATGTACTTTCAAGTCATAAATCAATAAATAAATAATGGCAGAAAAAAATGGCAGCCTGGCAATGGAGTGGCAATGAACACAGTACGAATTCAGTGCGATTGAGCATGGATGTCTAACGTTTGTATGAGACCAGCAGAAGTTTCTATGCTGACCCCTGTCCACAATCAAAAGGGCATATGAACATCAAAACAGGTTTTGCAACAGGTAAAGAAGCTCACCTTGTATACCAATTACCATGTTTTTATGTCACAGATGGCTCTATTCTGATAGGAAACTATGTGTCTGGCCATTCATTCAGGCGTGAACTTGCTACCAACCTAGTCATTGTTGAAAGACTGGTTACAGCTCTGCATGATAATTGTGTTTCCTGGTGGAAGTGACGTCCTCCTATGGGATAATTCACACTGCCACACTGTACACATTGTCTAGGAATGCTTTGAAGAACATGATGAAATCCATACTTTAAAGATTTAGCATCTATGGAAAGTTCAATGAAATCCACAGACGTTTCTCTTTGCAACCTAAAGGACTTGATAGTCTGCTGCCAATAACTTGGTGCCAGATACCAGAAGACACCTTAAGATGAGTCCATACCTCAACAGGTATGCACTGTTTTAAAAAAAATGCAGAGGGCCAGCAGCATATTAATATTTTGACATATTAATAATGTTTTGTCTCATCTGTTTGCATAAGACACTTTCTTATATTCAAATATACGTAAAAAGAGAAGATGATTAAGTTAGAAGAAAGTTTTAAAGCATAGGTTGTTTAGTTTTTTATATATTGCCTTATATTTATAGTATAAGGCAATATATAAAGCAATGTTCCCTGGTGTCATCAACGTTTTCTAGGTTTAGACCCAAATCTCAGGCATAAGACATAAGGTATGAGCTTGGAGCAGGAGTCACACTAGCCCTTCTAATGAGTGTCTTTTGGAGTCCACAGAAATAGTCCATCCTCTCCCTGTCTAGAGCCGACCGCTATCACCGATTTTCAGGTGGCAAGGCCAATTTTCCTTCTTAAAATCCAATCCGGTCTGTTTAACTCACTGCCTCACATAGATGGATACAGATGGGCTGGTGAGGTGCTGATGAAGAAATCTGCCCTCTACTTACCACACACCTCACAACTTTGATTGATGGCAAACTTAACAAAGCATTTAAGAGTTTCCCCTGGTGCAAACTCTACTTGACTGACGACAGGCTGGTAAAATAAATCACCCTTCAAAAAGTCACACTTTAAAACCTTTTCAGTACACTACTTACAAAAAAGAAAAAAAAAGCTGCACTATAGAGGGAATTGGCTGTATTTACATGAGGACAAATGTAGTGTTTATGGAGATATTATTTTCTGTAAGCAAAGCTTAAAGCTGTAAGCATTTTTATTTTAAGTTTGAATTTATAATGAGCTATTTGTTTAAATCAAAATCAGAGTGTAAATAAACTGTTTCATTTGCCACAACAACAGCAAACACGGACATTACACCACTTCTGCAACGAACTTTGCCAGCCTTCAGCAAGTTTCATAAATCCCCTCGAGCATGTCCAAAAAGCTGCAGCTCAACTGGTTTTTAACCTCCTCAAATTCACATTACACCACTGCTCAGGTCTGCTTGCTATCTAATACTGGCTGGAATTAAATTCAAGACAAAAGCTGCCAGTGGCTCAGGCTTCCACAATATTCTATCACTCATGTTCACATCAGTAGAGCTGGTACTATCAGCTATTTTTTGGGTGACCTAGTCCCCTCTTTTTTATTTCACACATATAAATAATTTTGTCCAAGTTAAAATATTTCGTATGCATTCATTATATGGAACTCTTCTACTATGAATACAGGATGCAAATTACAAGTCTATGATATACTGTATATATATATATATAAATATATATATATTTTTTTTGTGTGTGTGTGTGTGTGTGTGTGTGTGTGTGTGTGTGTTTTTTCTGTCCACGACTAGACAACATCATTTAAATAAAGCTCATACAATGTATTGGCATAATCACCTATGTCAACAAAGGGTTTGGGGAAATATTAATACACCAAAGTATTGCAATATTATACACTACATGAAAAAGTCTTGTCATCGCAATCATCCCAATCATCACACATACTGCAAAAGACCTATTGGAACCCGCATGGACCCAAGATTCTCACAGAAATCAGTCAAGTTTGGTGAAGGAATAATCATATTTTATGGTTATATTCAGTACAGGGGCACGTGAGATCTGTGAATGGCAACACTAACAACCTAAGGTATCAAGACATTTGTGCTGCCCATTAGATTACAAACTACAGGAGAGGGCAAATTCTTTAACAGGATAGCACTCCTCATAATTCAGCCTCCACGTCAAAGTTCCTGAAAGCAAAGAAGTTCAAGGTGCTCTAGGATTGGCCAACCCAGTCACCAGACATGAACATTATTGAGCATCTGCAAGTCTGTGGTAAGATGGAGGAGATGAAGATAAATCCAAGGACTCTTGATGAACTTTGGGAGTCCTGCAAGAACTCCCTGTTTTCTTTGCCATTCCAGATGACTTTATAAATAAATTATCTGAGTCATTACACAGATGTTTAGATGCAGTCCTCAAAGCTCATGGGAGTCATACACAATATTAATTATTTTTCTACGGCACCATGACTTTATATTCTATACTGTACATTATGTACCTTTCATATAAGCCACTTCTGATACAATATGATCAACTAGAAGTCAAGTTATTATTTGTTGTTCCTAAAACTTAGATAGGCGACAAGACTTTGTCAGGTAGTGTATTGTAGCATTATGTTCTGCAGGTTGCACGGTGGCTCAGTGGTTAGCACTGTCACTTCACAGCAAGAAGGTTGCTGATTCGAGTCTCGGGCCAGTTGGCATTTTTGTGTGGAGTTTGCATGTTCTCCCTATGTTCATGTAGGTTTCCTCCGGGTGCTCCGGTTTCCCCCACAGTCAAAAGACATGCGGTATAATGAATTGAATAAACACAAATTGGCCGTAGTGTGTGTGTGTATGTGTGTGTGTGTGTGCGCGGGTGTTTTCCAGTATTGGGTTGTGCCTGGAAGGGCATCTGCTGCATAAAACATTTGCTGGAATAGTTGGTGGTTTATTCCACTGTGGAGACCTCTGACATGGAGACTAAGCCTAAGGAAAATTAATGATATGTTCTGCAGCAATATTATACCAACATTAATACTGTACACATATCAATATATGGTATACAATTTGGTTGAATATTAAAATCAGTTTCTTTACAATCAACTATTTTTTTTTTCTGGTGGGTCACCTTTAGCATGCAGTACAACAGTAAAATAAAGATGACTGCATCATGGAAAGTGGCCTACAAATCATTAAAAAGTTGGTCAGTTTGCCTTTTTGGCAATCTCATTTTGCACTGCAACAATAACATTCAAGGGAGATAAACAAACTGATATATGTCTCTGTTTAGCTAAAACAGATTTTGCCAAAGTTTGAGTTTGTAAAACAGTAATGAATTGCAGAATATTGCAATATATTTAAAATCACAATAATATTGCATCATGGTACAGCTATCATAATAACGTATTGTGGGCGCTCTGGTGAGTCCAAACACTAATGTAAAACTAAATGTGTTCATTTGTCAGCAATTAGCTGATACATTGCAATGTTTATAATTTTTCAGAATAATGATGTTTCTTCACATTTCTTCAATTTAGCTAAAACTTATGTAAATAATCTAATTTGCATAGATAAAAATTACATCAAAATATGATGAAACCTATTTGAGGCAACCTAGTGAAACAAATGTTAACATCGCAGAGCATATGTTACTCCTATGATGCTTGTTTGTAGACCACTGAATAATTATAAAGTGTATATGATCACACAGCCATACATAAATCTTCCTACAGGTGTCTGTCAATGGAAAGCCTCTGTGGACGTCACAGATATCAAGCAGACGTATCCTAAAACTGACTTTCAATGAAACACGGCATTACTCACAAGCTAGTGGTTTGCTGTTGGGTCCATGATAGTTTATGCTGCCCATCCTTCAATAACAGCTTCTTTTCAAAGCCTGCATTACATTGTGACAGATTCACAAAACAACCCATGCTGAAATATGACACCAAATCTGTTATGGCTGGACAGTCTATGCTATTTCCTCCGTACTGCCTCAGCATGATTGGGTGGGCCAGACTACCGAACGCCTTTGGGTGTCATTGATGTGTAAATATGGGCTATCATGTGCTAATGTAATGGAGATTAAGGAAAATCCATTTTCTCATGATATGACCTACATACTGTACGGTTTCCTTTTATACTAACGATGCATTATGTCCTTTATACACACACACATTACCTTCTCAAAAGATGGCCTTATCACTGTTTAGCACCGTTTCAATTATGCCACTTTACAGGTAACTAATCACACCTGCCAAACGGGAGATGTGAACATGCTGTTGCAAGGAGCAGCGCAGTGTAACTGAAACAAAAACACATTCGACATCAGGTAGTTTGCTGGCTTTCTCTGCAGGGACCTAAGATAAAAAGCTAACAGCAAACATTTACTTAGTCCAAAAGTACACTTCCCAACGGAGCTCACTAGTAGTGTTTCTGGCTTCAGTGGAGGAAGAATGGTTTCATAAGATGGCTGGATGAATCAGGCAACCTTTTTGGCCACAAGCATGAATATTTCTAAATTAGTTTGCATTTAGCCTCATGTAGCCTTTGACTAATGTCATAAGGTCTGCTGGAGGACAGGAACTACAGATTTAGACACACTTAGAAGAAATTAAGCAGTTTCAGTAAAATAGTTTTTATTAAGTACAACCCTAAATCAGAAAAGAGTTGGGATAGCATGAAAAATACAAATAAAAACAAGTAGTAGTGATTTCTAAATTGACTTAATTATTTAATGCGTTCAAGTTTTTTTTTTTTTGTTTTTTTTTTCAAAATAAACTCATTCCAATTTTGGTTCTTGCACCACTTTTCGAAAAAAGTTGTAATAGTAAAGTATTTACCACTTTGGAATGATGCCATTCCTTTTCACAACACTTAAAGGGCACCTATGGTGAAAAATCTACTTTTCAAGCTGTTTGTACAGACATATGTGTAGGTATAGTGTATAGACATATTAAAAGACAACATAAAAACGGTGGACCAATTGGAGCGGTTTTGAGATCGACCGCAACTTGACGTAGGAGTGCGGTCCCCCTACCCACCAATATTGATTGACAGGTGTGCATTACCATATCCTCAGTATGTTGTTTCACGTCCGCCATTTTCAGCGTGTGAGTCAAAGCGACGTCACCAAAGAAACATCCTTGCTCTATTTTTAGATGTAAGGCTCACTGGGCTCAACATTCACCACGTTATCGCTCTCCTCGCTGCCAGTGTTTGTGAGTTTTGGTGGGTTTGCATACATGTGTACTTTACATTGTGTCTTCCTTAAACTTCAGTGGTTTGCATTTCCCGCGGTCACAGAAGCTCCCTGTCATCTTAACTAGGTGCAGATGGAAAGTGCGAGCGCGCTGCCTCACATGCTCGTCCCTCCATTGGAAATAACGAACTAACGACGCGCAGCGCCATGCATTTCGCATTGTCGCGGATGAAAGTGACAACCCTGGGGTTTGCTCACTATTCTGCCGCCTAGGTCATCTCTATGGACGTGCTGGCCCTGCTCAGGACACTGTTCATATGTCTGCAGCGCCACAGAGCGTTATCTGAATAGTTTCATTTTAAATAACATGCAAATGTGCGCGTCTGGTGTGCAGCGTCGTGGCTCTGAGCGACGCATCTGGTGTATGACGCCCTTTAGTTATAGTCTCAAGCAGGTCGTACACCAGAAGTGCCGCTCGGTGACACGCAGCGTCCCGCCACACAGCGGCATGCATTTCTAAATTCTAAACATAAGTTTCTATCAGGTAACACACCGGCGCTGCAAGTGTGCGATACTTTCAACTGTCATGTGGGCGCCGTGTCGCGGTGCATCCGGTGTGTGATGCCCTTCAGTCAAAGTTAATTCAGTGTGCTTGGTTATTAGTCTCGGTGTAGGCTACAAGCTCGGAGCTTTAAACTAGCACACAGTTGGCTGTAAAACTATACAAAGACACAAACGATTTTGTACTCTCTGCTTGGTTTGTGTCTGAGTCGTACATGTACGGCTGAATGCTGGTACTCTCACTCATGTTGCTTCTCTCTGTCTGCCTGTCTATTGCAATACACAAAGAGGGGGAGCTATTGGCTCCGCCTCCTTGTTAAGTTGGGCGGGAAGTCGAAACTAATTTTCATATGAAGCAACATGCCCCTGAAACAGCAAACTGTGTACACTCCCCCAAAATTACACTTTTTAACACATTATAATAAAAAATCTGAATTGTGTTTTGAACTGAACCTACACTGGCCCACTCAGAAGAACCAAAATATTAATATTACATCTTAAAAAAGGGGTAAAATAGGTGCCCTTTTAAAGACATTTAGGGACTGAAGACACTAAGTAGTGAAGTGTTTCAGGTGTAATTTTGTCCCATTCTTTCTGCAAACAAGTCTTAAGGTGGGCAACACCACATGGTCTTTGTTGTTGCATTTTATGCTTCAAAATGCACCCCACATTCTCTATTGGAGACACATCGGGACTGCAGGGAGGCCAGTTGAGTGCCTGTATATTCTTCGTCTGCAGCATATTGTGCAGCATATCGGCAGCATATTGTGCCCCAAAATCTCTATGTACTTAAGCATTAATGGTGCCATCACAGAAGTTCAAATCAAATCACTTTTATTGTCACATCATCAGCAGCACGTGTGCTATGATGAGTGAAAAGCTTAGGTGCTGGCTCCAGACTGGAAAATACAGATAGTGCAAATACAACAACAGTGCAAAAACCAGACAGTGCAAATACAACGACAGTGCAAAATACAGGCAGTGCAAAATACAGACAGTGCAAATATAGCGACAGTGTAAAATACAGACAGTGCAAAATACAACAACATACTCACAAAAAAACAAGACAGTGTAAATTTGGCAATGTTGACAGTGATGCGTACGATGGATAGGTGTACACATAGTTGTAGGCAGTATTGTTTAAGTATGGATTGGTTAAAGTGCAGTGCATGCTACATCTTTATGGTGTGCAGTGTGGGGTATGGGAGAGTTTGTGTGGGGTGTGTTAAGTGTTCATCAGCCTGATAGTCTGAGGAAAGAAACTTTCCTTCAGTCGGCTGGTGCGTGACCGAATGCTGCGGAACCATCTGCCTGAGGGTAGCAGAGAGAAAAGTCTATGGCTTGGATGGCTGGAGTCGCTGATGATTCTCTTGGCTTTCCTCATGCACCTCCTGGTGTAGATGTCCTGGAGGGAGGGAAGCTCACCTCCTACTACACGTCCAGCAGTTCGCACAATCCTATGTAGACCTTTGCGATTGCTGCTGGTGCTGTTCCCGTACCAGGTGGTGATGCAGCCAGTGAGGATGCTCTCCACGTTGCAGGTGTAGAACGAGCGGAGGATGTGGGGGCTCATTCCAAACCTCCTGAGGCTCCTGAGGAAGAAGAGGCGTTGTTGTGCTTTCCTTAACACTGCGTCTGTGTGAGCAGTCCATGTCAGATCCTCAGCGATGTGTACTCTAAGAAACTTGAAAGTGCTGACTCTCTTCACTGGTGTCCCGTTGATGGTGATGGGAGTGTGTTCGTTGTTCTCTCTCCTGAAATCCACCACCAGCTCCTTGGTTTTGCTGATGTTGAGTGAGAGGTGGTTTTCCTGACACCACTGCGTCAGAGTGTGCACCTCCTCTCTGTAGGCCGTCTCATCATTATCTGTGATTAGGCCCACCACCGTTGTGTCATTAGCAAATTTAACGATGACGTTGGAGCTGTGTTTGGATGTACAGTCATGTGTGTACAGGGAGTACAGGAGTGGGCTGAGAACACAGCCCTGTGGAGCACCGGTGTTGAGGATCAGTGTGGATGAGGTGATGTTGTTCATTCTGACCACCTGGCGTCTGCTTGACAGGAAGTCCAGGATCCAGTTGCACAGAGAGCTGTGTAGGCCCAGAGCCTGGAGCTTCACCACCAGCTTGGCAGGCACTATGGTGTTGAATGCTGAGCTGTAGTCCACAAACAGCATTCTCACATATGTGTTTTTGTTTTCCAGGTAAGACAGAGCAGTGTGCAAGTTACCCTTGCCAGTGGCACTGACATAACCCCATACCATGACAGACCTTGGATTTTGCAGTTGTTGCTGGGAACAGACTGGGTGTACCTTTTCTTCTTTGGTCTGGCGCATACTGTCCATTTCTCCTATGATCTAATTCTCCTGATGGTCCATTCCAGATGCCTCTGAGCCCAGAGAAGTCAACAGCGCTTCTAGACACTGTTAATATAAAACTTCCTTTTTACACAGTACAGTTATGTATAGCCCTAAGTCCAAGTGGTGATATCACTTATAGATGAATGCCAATTCTTGACGTGTGTCAAGCTTAGGCTTGCACCATTGTCCTTTACGTGCTGAAATTCCTCCAGATTTCTTAAATCTTTTAATTATGCACTGTTGAAGGTAAAACATCCAAATGTCTTCTTATATTTTTTTAGGAACTTAGTTTTTAAACATTTCAATATTTTTTCTCATGTATTTGGCAAACTGGTGATCCTTGGTCCATCTTTGCTCCTAAAGAACTCAACCTTTCTTGGATGCTGTTTTTGTACCAAATCATAATTACAATCACCTGTTGACATCACCTGTTTCAAATCACATCATTATTTAACCAATTTACCAGATTACTAGGCCTAAAATGATCCTGCCTCAACTTTTTTTAAATGTGTTGCAAGAACAAAAAGAAAAAAAAAACAATACAAATTATGAGGAACATATTAAATAATGTTTGTTGCATTGTCTGCAATGTACAGTGCATCCAGAATGTATTCATAGCGCTTCACTTTTTCCACATTTTTTTTCCTTATTCCAAAATTGATTCAATTAATTTATTTCCTCAAACTTCTACACACAATACCCCATAATGACAATGTAAAAAATATTTTTTTAAATTGTTGCAAATTTATAAAAAAAAAAAAACCCTGATAAATCACATGTACATAAGTATTCACAGCCTTTGCCGTGAAACTCTAAATTGAGCTCAGGTACATTCTGTTTCCACTGATCATTCTTAAACCGCGGTCACACTGGGCTTTTCTCCCCATAGACTTCAATTCCAGTTTAGCAGGTTGCTGTGGTGCAAAGTTCAAGCTTGGTGAACTCTGACCTGCGAAATCGCATCTCTTGACTGCGTGAGACCAATCCAGGATCAAAACATGACCTCTCGGAACAGAAATTTAAAACATGGAGCAATCGCTCGCTTTTTTAAATGTCTAATCATCTTGTTTAATCCCGCCCCTTTACGCAGCGCCGTACAACAGAATTTCGCAAGCTCAAACTCTAGTGTGACTTCAGCTTTAAGATGCTTCAGCGGTTTAATTGTAGTCACCTGTGGTAAATTCAGTTGATTGGATATGATTTGAAAAGGCATACACCTGCCTATATAAGGTCCCAGGGTTGACAGTGCATGTCAAAGCACAAACCAAGCATGAAGACAAAGGAATTGTCTGTAGACCTCCGAGACAGGATTGTCTGGAAGCACAAGGCTGGGGAAGTTTACAGAAAAATGTCTACTGCTCTGAAAGTTTTAATGAGCACAGTGGCCTCTATCATCAGTGAGTGGAAGAAGTTTGGAACCACCAGGATTCTTCCTAGAGCTGGCCGGCCATTAAAAAAATTGAGTGATCGGGAGAGAAGGGCCTCATAGTCAGGGAGGTGATCAATAACCCGATAGGAACGGTTACCCAATGGTGTGTAGAATTTTGAGGAAATAAAGGAATTTATTACGTTTTGGAATAAGGTCGTAACAAAAAATGTGGAAAAAGTGAAGAGCTGTAAAACAAATAAATACATGCGTACATACATACATGCATACATACAGTGGTGTGAAAAAGTCTTTGCCCATTTTTTGCATGTCTGTTTAAATTAAGGTTTTTATTATTAAGCAAAAACTAAATGCAAAAGTACATTCTCCTGTGTGAAAAGGTGTTTGCTAAACTAAGAGAAGTAGATCAAAATATCATCAACAGCTAAACATCATGCTAAGATTCAAGGAAATTCAAAGACAAAAAAATGAGAAAGAAAGTATTTGAGTTCAACCAGTCTGGAAAAAGTTTATGAAGCTATTTATATAGCTACAACTTCAGTGAGCCACAGTGAGAGCCATTATCTACAAATGTCAAACATGTGGAATAGTGGAGAACCTGTAGAGTAACACATCTTTTCAGAAAAAAAACATAATATCAACAGTAAAATGTGATGATGGCAGTGTGATGGTCAAAGGCTATTTTGCTGCTTCAGGATGTAGAAGAACACTTGGGATTAATGGAACCAGGATATGCATGGTTCCTCAGATAAATAAAAAAAAATTAAAATAAAGTCTTTGGAGAGGCCTAGTTAAAGTCCTGACCTGAATCCAATTTAGATGATGTTTCATGACCTTTAAAAACCCTCCAATATGGCTGAACTACAAAAATTCTGCAAAGATGAGTGGGACAAAAGTTTTCCACAGCTAAATTAAAAAAAAAAAACTGTCCAAAATGTGCACACCAAAATTAATATGTCAGGGAAAATAATTTTTAATGTACAGGAGAAATCAAGAGAAAAATATAAAGTTTAAATTATGTATAATAGATTGTTTGAATTTAAACATATTATCTTTCTATTCCTAAAGATGTTGAGTGACCAAACTCTTATTTGATTAACTCTTATCTTATTTTTAATGTGACATATCTCAAGCTTGTACATAAGGTTGAGCAGCTAAGAGTTTTATTTAAACACTTCACCTTTCCCTCACCTCATACTCAACATGCTGTGTTCAGCCATGCTTTAGGAGCAACTAAGACACATATACAAGTTAAAGTACATCTCTTGCTCGCTTGGAAGCTTTTGATACATTAACACAGACATTTCAAAGTCAATATTTGTGCCTTTCATGAATAAAGTATTTGACTTCAGGCACATCCTTAAGCATTCTATTACACCAAGTAAAGAAAGTAAATTTAAATTGTTGCAAACCGTTGAAGAGATTTAAGAGTAAAAAGTAAATCAAATCAAATAAAAAAGTAAAATTAATTAATAAATAAAATAAAAATATATATTTAAAAATGGGCAGTGGGTCAGTTGGCATTTCTGTGTGGAGTTTGCATGTTCTCCCTGTGTTTGCGTGGGTTTCCTCCGGGTGCTCCAGTTTCCACCACAAGTCCAAAGACATGTGCTATAGGTGAACTGAACTGTCTGTAGTGTATGTGTGTGAATGAGAGTTTATAGGAGTTTCCCAGTAATGGATTGTAGCTGGAAGGGCATCCGCTGTGTAAAATATGTGCTGGGTAAGTTGGTGGTTCATTCCGCTGTGGCGACCCGTGATTAATAAAGGAACTAAGCTGAAAAGAAAATGAATGCATACATACATATTACATACATATACCACCTTTACCGCATTACCACCTGTTCAGTGCACTGGTCCGTTTGCTCTGAAGGTGAATTTGTTAAATAATTATGCTACTTTCACTTGCAGTGTTTCAGCACAAGAAAAGCATTTTACTTCTTAGCCATTCCCCAAACACACTAATTTAGCTGGCTGATTTGTGCCACTGCCTGATTTGCATAATTCCTTGAGTGAATCGACTGCAAAAACAACTGAAACGGCATGTGCAAATTAGCAGAAATATCAATGGGGTTGTAATTAATTCATCATGAATTCTGACCTAAATATCTTTAAAAAGATGTTTCTCCTTTAAGAACACAGGATATCTGAAATCCAGTATTGTTTCTTGGCACACCTAACTCATGGAAGCTGTGGTGCATTGTGATTTGAGAATTTACTTTAGTTGCTTGCCAGGTTTGTTTCTCTGCATGCATCATACACACATTGATTGATTGATTGATTAGGTCACACTTTATTTCGATGGTCCATTTGTTGAATTTAAGTTACATTGTGTCTTCATGCCAACTGATTCTCATTAGATTATAAGTAAACTGTTAGGTTGGGGTCTTATAGTCAGTTAAATGTCTTTTGTAGGAGCAGTATCAACAGATAATAAGCAAACGGTCTACTAATACTCAAATGGACCATCAAATTAAAGTGTTTATTTTTATTATTATTATTATTAGTAGTAGTAGTAGTAGTAGTAGTGGTAGTAGTAGAAAAAGTAGTAGTAGTATTGAGTACAAATTCTCAAGTAATTTAGTGTTAGCTTTAAGCATGTCATACCAAGCTTACTGTTAACCAATGATAGTAATTGTAATTAATACTAGCAGTTAAATTGGTTAATAAGGTTATTATTATTATTATTATTATTATTATTATTATTATTATGCTATCCCTAAAATACACAACAATTTATTATTATGAGATATATTCCCATGTTTTGAGTATTCCCATAGATTCCATATGATTTGAGAAATTATTATTAATATACAAATTAAATGTAAAGTGCTTGTTACATAAGTTACTATGAACAAACATTAACTAAATTAACCATTTAATACCAAAATAGATTAATGACATAACCATAATTGTATGTTTCTTTTCATAGGGAACTCCAAAGTGTGTCTGTAATAAACAGACTTTTGGGAGCGCGTCAGACGACCAATCGCTTCTGAAGATAAGAAAACGGGCCAATGAAATGCCAACTGACTTGGCGGAGCTGAGCTACACAGCTGAAACTGATGAGCTCATCAAGGCTTTATCAGTCAGCTGCTGGAGTCAGTTCATCAGAATTGTTGCTTCAGAGCCGATCGAGACGATCAAGACTGAACAACCTTCTGCTAAGCTGACTTCCAAGTGGAAAGAAAGCCTTACCTTCATCAGTGTGGGAGAAGACGTTCGAGTGGCGGTTGAGCTGGGATTCCCGTCCTCCTGGCGTTTCGCTGGTGATCCGAAAGAGCAGTTTCTACAAAGAGCTAATTTTCCTAAGAGAGCACATGGTCGTATAGCGCGTCTTTTTAAAGATGTCGTTTCGACCGTGCGTTTCTGGATGTGGTGGTTTCCTCGCCCCCAATGACAGGCACAAGCACTGCATCACATGTTTGGGGATCCAGCATGTTGAGGCGGTGTTCGCGGACAGTTCTTGCCCGCATTGCGAAGGCTTGACTGTTGCACAACTGAGGTCGCAGCGAGACCTTGTATTAGGGCAAGGCACCCCTGCTGCTCCCCGCCAAGCGGTTAGCACTCGGGCAGGCCTGAGGGTTACAGTGGGGGCTAATCTGTCGCCTTCAGGCCTGCGGACCCCTCGCTCCTCTTCAGTGCACTCTGTTTTTGCTTCGAGTGCAAGCGCTGGTCCATCCTCCGGGAAGGCCGCGCTCTCATTAGATTACACCGGGGACGTGATGTCCATCACTGCATCGGAGGGCGGGCTAACATGCTCCAATGAAGATCCAGACCCCCTGCCACCCTCCGGGGTTGTCAGTGAGGTTACAGATTTGGAGTCGGACATGTTAGCTGTGTTATTCCGGGCTGCTTCGGCCGTGGGACTGGAGATGGCTTGTCTCTCAGAACCGTGGCCGGACCGTTTAGACGGGTGTTACGTGGGGGTGAAAAAGAAGGTGAAGCCCTCTAGACCCCCCGTCCCCTTTTTCCCGGAGGTACACAGAGAGCTCACGCAGGCATGGAGGGCACCTTTTTCTGCCCGGTCCTTGTGCGCTCCCGCACTCACCACCCTTGATGACGAAGTAGCCAGCGGATATGAGGCGATTCCCCAGGTGGAGAGGGCTATTGCGGTCAATCTCTGTCCGCAAAGCCACTCTGAGGTCCACCCAAACTCCCCTCCAAAGCGTGCAGGTTATCTGAGTCTCTCACGGCCAGAGCCTACACTGCTGCGGGCCAGGCCGCATCCGCTCTGCATGCTATGGCCACCTATCAATGCTATCAAGCCGAGAAGCTGGTCGAGATGCAGGAGAGCGGTTCTTTCCCAAGCTTGATGCATAAGCTCCCCAAGGCAACCGATTACACTCTCATGACCACCAAATCGGTTGCCCGTGCCCTGGGGAAGACGATGGCCACATTAGTGGTCCAGGAACGCCACCTCTGGCTAAATCTGGCTGATATGAGAGACGTTGACAAAGCTCCTATATCCCAGGCTGGCCTGTTCGGCGACACCATTGGGGAGTTCACCCATTCTCTGTGGTAAAAGAGCAGTCCAAGGTGATAGGTGAGGTCATCTATCAGTGGGCTCGGAAAACTGCTCCTCCCGCAGCACCATCCGCTGCGGCTGCTTCTCGCTGAGGGCTTCCACATGCGGCCTAAACATCCACTCCTCTTCTGCTACCCGCTCCAGCGGCCAAGCGGCAACGCCAAGCCTCTCGTGGGACTGCAACGCTCCTGCCCCAGGGCACCGTTAAGTTTGGTAAACGGACCACGGAGCGTCCCTGAGATGCGCCATCCGGAGAAGAGGGGACCTGCTCTTTCCTCGGTGGGGACAGAGGACCATTACAGTCAATAATATTGACTCCAACACCGCTGCTGGCCTCCGGACAGGCGGTAACCAAATTTTCAATAAAAGAGCAATTTCCTCTCTCAGGATTCGCAAACCCGAGCACTGTCAGTCTGGGATGCTCCACCTTCCAGCTCACAGCGCCGGGACCCTTCGCCTCAGGCCCCCAGAGTGCAGCAGAACGGACTCCTTTCTCTCACTCCGACCTCAGGAAGGTAAGAGAAACTCTCTTATTTTCAGCTCTTCCTCCGGACGCTCCGCTTCCCGGGGTGAGCACTCCCTTCCCGAGCTGCCCCTCCGCTGACACATCAGTGATCACTCTGATGATGCCATTAAGCGCGTACTCTGCCAGCCTGGTTAGCGCTGCTCAGCGCGTAGCGATGGCTCATACGGATGGTCAGACTTGGCTATGCAATTCAGTTCGCTATTCGCTCTCCCAAGTTCACGGGAATTCTCTCTATGAGGGTTATCCCCGAGAGCGCCCCTGTCTTGCGAGAGGAGATTGCTGTCCTCCTGGTGAAGGATGCAATCGAGCAGGTCCCTCCATTTGAGATGAAGTCTGGGTTTTACAGCCCGTATTTTATCTTGCACAAAAAGAGCAGGGGGTTAAGACCAATCCTAGATCTGCGCAGACTGAACAGCCATTTACACAAAATGCCTTTCAGGATGCTCACGCAGAAACGTTTACTCCAGAGCATTCGTCCTCGGGATTGGTTTGCAGCTATAGACCTGAAGGACGCGTATTTTCATGTCTCCATTTTTCTACGCCCCCGTCAATTTCTTCGGTTTGCGTTCGAAGGACAAGCATGGCAATACAAAGTCCTCCCCTTTGGGCTCTCTCTGTCTCCGTGGGTTTTCACCAAGCTCGCGGAGGGTGCCTTAGCGTCTCTTCGGCTCGCAGGCATTCGCATACTCAACTATCTCGACAACAGGCTGATTTTAGCCTCCTCTCGCGATCAGCTGATTATGCACAGAGACAAGGTGCTTCAGCATCTCGACCAGTTGGGGTTTCGGGTCAACGGAGAGAAGAGCAAACTTTGCCCTGCGCAGAGGATCTTTTATCTCGAGCTGGAGCTGGATTCGATCACCATGGTTGCGCGCCTCTACGAGGAGTCCACCAGGATAATGCTTTCTTGTCTGAAAGAGCTCGACAGAAGATAGTGGTCCCACTGAAATTTTTTCAGAGGCTCCTGGGGCATATGGCATCTGCAGCCGCAGTCACACCGCTCGGTTTGCTTCATATGAGATTACTTCAGCAATGGCTTCACGATCGAGTCCCAATAATGGGCATGGTGCGCGGGCACGCACCAGGTGTACATCACTCCGCTGTGTCACCGCACTCTCAGCCCCTGGACGGATCTGGCTGGTTATTGGGCACGCGCAAATATGCGTTTCCCCCAGTGAGCCTAATCGCACAGACACTGTGCAAAGTCAGGGAGGACGAGGAGCAGGTCTTGTTTGTTGCACCTCTCTGGCCCAACCGGACCTGGGATTCTGAGCTCACACTCCTCGCGGCGGCCTCTCCTTGGTGCATCCCTCTGAGGGAGGACCTCCTCTCTCAGGGGCGGGGCACCATCTGGCACCCACGCCCAGATCTCTGGAACCTCTACATGTGGTCCATAGACGGAGCGCGGAGGACATAGGTGACTTACCGCCTTCGGTAGTTAACACCATCACTCAGGCTAGAGCATGCTCTATGAGGCATGCCTATGCCCTGGAGTGGAGTGTTCCTTCAGGATAAGTTGGAGCGTAGGCTGTCACCCTCCACACTGAAGGTTTACGTGGCTGCCATCTCCACTCATCATGACGCGGTATATGGCAAGACTCTCGGGAAGCATGATCTAATCATCCGGTTTCTCAGAGGCGCGCGGCTCTCAGTCCTGGCAGGCCTGCGGAGAGATCCGTTTGAGCCACTCGTTTCGGTATCACTTAAAATCCTGTCTGTAAAGACGGCTCTGCTGGTTGCGTTGGCATCCTTCAAGAGAGTAGGAGATCTGGAGGCATTTTCGGTCAGTGAATCGTGCCTTGAATTCGGGCCAGTCTACTTGTCATCCGGAGACCCCGACCTGGCTACGTGCCCAAGGTTCCCACCCCCCTATTTAGAGATCAGGTGGTGAACCTGCAAGCGCTGCCCTCGGAGGAGGCAGGCCCAGCCCACTCACTGCTTTGTCCCGTTCGCGCTTTGCGCCTTTACGTGGAATGAACGCAAAACTTAATATCATGTGAACACCTCTTTATCTGTTATGGTGGTCGGCAGAAGGGAAGTGTCGTGTCGAAACAGAGGTTGGCCCACTGGTTAGTTGATGCCATCTTCCTCGCTTATCAATGCCAGGGCGAGCCCCCCCAACGTGAGAGCACACTCTACTAGACACCTAATACATTTGCGAGGTTAGTGTAAGTTGACATGTACTTGCAAAGTGTTTTGCAAAGTCAGTTAAATGCCTGTTGGAGTAGTATTAACAGATTTTAAGCTACTAATACTCAAATGAACCATCAAAATAAAGTGTTACCATATTCTTTTTTTTGGGGGGGAGAATTGAATTGGTATAGATTTTATAGCGGTATGCTGTGAAGAAGCAAAAGTCATTGGATAGCTTTATGGATACCAAGTGTAATGTTATAACCTATAACTTCTGCATTATTGTTATTAGAAAAAAAATATGTTTCTGTATCTAATTAAACTTCAATGCTGAAATTAAAGCAATATAACAATTGAAAGACTTTAAAGTAAACATTACTAGAGCATTTGTCAAAAACAGATATGTTTTCTGAAAAAAAAAAAGAATAAGATTTATAATAACACAAGCTTGCTTTCCACAACTTTCCACTTCTTTCCCATAAAAAACCCATCCCCTGCATCTATGTGCATTTAAATGACATAAAAATGCATTTACAGTCTGTTAAACATGGGAACGCATGCTTATAGAATCTGTTTCCGCACAGACACTGATATAAGATAAATTCATATTTTATAGTCTAGCATGTCATATGAGCCATGAAAGAGAAATATTTTGCAAAGATGTAAAGTTTTTTTTTTTAAATCATTGTTTTCCATTTGTACTTCCTCATGAGTGAATTACACTTTCAACTGCAGTTGCAGAGAACAGAAAGCCTGAGAATAATTTGTGATTATATATGATTCATAATAGTGTTGACCTAAGTGTTGTATGAGAGCACTCAATGTAAATCACTGTAATTAGTTTGCAAACTATTAATTTTAAATTCTATCACTCCCACATTGCTGAAAGTCAAAACATGTAGCTATCTTAAGGCCTGAAACATACTCCACACAATTCAAGCTCCCTTTCGTGCACTTATAAATGCAGGACCGGTACATCTTGCACTTTCAACATACTATAGCGCATTAGAGAACATTTAAAGGCACAGTAAAGGATAGATTTACTGGATGTGTTCCATTCTGAAGGGCTCATCCCTTAATCCCTTCCATTGGCTTACCATCCAGAGCGGAATCTTTGAAGGGATGAAGGGTGAGGGGTAAAAAAATAAAAATAAAACTGTTCCTTTGGATGAATTTAATCTATACCACAAATGTGCAAAGAATAATGGGAACAAAACTGCCTATACTGTACCCTTTTCAGTAGCCAATACTGATTTTAAAGGCATGAAAAGTGTATAATATGCTGGGGAAAAAATAACTGCCATCATGGCATGATATGTTGTAGCATTAATTTCATTATAAAGACATTATAATGTTTAGAGTGTGAACAAGTTGACTTTTTTTTTTAATAAATGCTAATGGAGGAAAGCGTCAATGCATTCAGTACATTGACTTCAGCTGATCAATTTATTTATCTTTCACTAATCTTGAAGTTGTTTACTGATACACATTAATATTGGAGTGAGAAATATATGGATTTTCTCTTTTTTAATGCATCTTTGTATTAACATTTTAACTTTTTATCACAAAACACATTGAAATAAACCAACAGACAATGCCCATTTCAACAACGCAATGCTGAAGAAAGACAGAAAAAAAATATATATTCATAAATAAAATAATTATAATAAAGGTCACACTTTACAATGAGGTTCATTAGTTAATGCATTTACTAACATGAACAAACAATGAACAATGCATTTCCTACAGCATGTTAATACAACACAACAGGTTAATACAACTTGTTCATGCTAGTTAACGTTAGTTAATGAAAATACAGTTCATTGTTAGTTCATGTTAATTCACTTTGCATTAACTAATGTTAACAAGCATGAACTTGGATGTTAAGACTGCATTAGTGAATGTTGAATTACGATTAATAAATGCTGTACAAGTGTTGTTCATGATTAGTTCATGTTAGTAAATGCATTAACTGATGAACCTTATTGTAAAGTCTTACCTAAATAAAAGCAATAATAATAATAAAAATAATACATTAATAAATAAACAAAATGAAAATATATAAAGATAAAATAATAATAAAATAAAATACATAAAGGCGTCACAATGGTGCAGTGGGTAGCACAATCGCCTCACAGCAAGAAGGTCGCTGGTTTGAACCCTGGCTGGGTCTGTTGGCATTTCTGTGTGGAGTTTGCATGTTCTCCCTGTGTTTGTGTGGGTTTCCTCGGGTTGCTCCGGTTTTCCCCACAAGTCCAAAGACATGCGGTACAGGTGAATTGGGTTGGCTAAGTTGTCCGTAGTGTACAGTATGTGTGTGAATGAGTGTGTGGAGGTTTCCCATTGATGGGTTGCAGCTGGAAGGGCATCCGCTGCATAAAACGTGCTGGATAAGTTGTTTTGGACTGTCTGGGAAACTGGAGGAAACCCACGCAAATGCAAGAAAAACAAGCTGGAACTCAAACCAGAAACCTTTTTGCTGTGAGGTTACAGTGCTAACCACTGAGCCACTGTGCTGAGCCCTTATTAAATCCAGTGTTTGTAATATCAGAATAAACTACCTTGGCATGTCTCGACTGACAGATCAGAATAGACTATAGAATATTTTTAAAGAGCCCGGTAATGAATATATATAAGTACATTTTAGTTAGTATATCAGCACTAAAACTAGGGGTAAAAAAAACTGGATTAAGACCAGGAGTGAATTCTTCATTTGTTCTACTCTGGGATTTTTTTTAAGAAAAAAAACATGCGCTATAGATGAAATTAATAAAATAAATGGTCCGTAGCGAATGAAATGTGTACTGGATTGTTTTGTTTACAGTACTGGATTGAAGCTGTAAGGGGCATCCACTGTGTAAAACATGTGCTGAATAAGTTGGCGGTTCATTCAGCTGTGGCGACCCTAGATTAATAAAGGGACTAAGCCAAAAAGAAAATTAGTGTATGAATGAATCAAACACATAAATTCAATTATGACATACCCTAACTCAAAATACAGCTTGAAGAAACATCAATAAAATCCAAGTAAGGAGTCTAGACTTAATGAAACACCTCAGTGGACATATGAATGACACAGGTAAGGATTTATTTTTTTAAGATTTATTTATGGCCTTTTTTTAGATTGGACAGTAATTAGACAGGAAGTGAAGTGGGAGAGAGAGGGGGTTAGGGTTGGGAAATGTCCACGAGCCAGGATTCGAACTCAGGATGCCCTGATGTGCTGCTGCACCATATGTCAGCACACTAACCACTAGGCTATTGCACCGTAAGGGATTCTAAAGGAATCATTTCCCTAATAATAATGGGCCACCTTTTAAAGGATGGGGGTTTGTCACTGATCCGGTTTATAAGTATACGTATTTTTTTCTTGGCAGCAAAGGCTGAAGTGTCAAATAAACAATTTGTGAATTTGTCAGGCAAACGTCCAACCAGGAGACCTAAAATCAAAGACAATGGATCCAACTGTAGCACAATAAAAAGTATCAACTTTTGACCAATGAGCTCTTATAACAGGACATGCTGTTAAAATTATGAGAATAATCACATGGAATTGTTTATTCACCAACACTTGTAAAACTGAAAGTGATCACTAACTTAAGCTTAAAAAAATCGGTAGATCAATGTGAAATCCGACATTCAGTAATACCCACATAGCCGAAAAAGCATGATCCTCATTCGATAATAACATTATGAATATTCAACTGAGACATTGGTTGTTGAATCTGGCACCCCCCATCAAAGTTTTGAGTGTTCGTCTTGCTTCGATTAAACAAATAACATGAATGGGTTGCACTTCCATCTCAGTCTGTGTGATATTTATATAGAAGTGCGTCAGCAAAATAAGAACTGAAACTCTAACAAATGATTTACTAATCATAATTGGTTTGTTAACCAGTTTCATACACAAGTATATATATATATATATATATATATATATATTTCATATACTGTATTGCAGCATCCTTGACCATTCATTGCCAGCCAGACCTTCCAGAACCAGAAGTTCCCAAACCTCCAGTCATCAGTCAGAGATCTAAGTGAGTGTATTAGGTGCAGGTGTATGAGTCTGACATTTACAGGGTCACTCTTAGACTATGCGTTTTTTTTTTTTTTTTTTTTTGGTTTTGCATGTTGTTCTGAATGGCTAGTAGCCACAGTTTATTTCAAACCTTGATGGTGGCCATGACTGTCTTCATTCAGTTACTGACTTATTTCAAACCGTAGTTACTATTGTAAAGATTTACTCAAGACAAAGAGATGTCAAACTAGTGGAAGAAAAAAAAAATGTAAATGATTCATGCAACATTATTTATTTAGTTTTGCGATTGTCAGTATACTGGTATTTGCACCACTGTTTTAAGTGAAGGCATGTCTTAACCCATTTTGCTCTTGGCTTTTTGCAATAGTTGCTGCTGTGAGGACTGTAAAGAACAGAGAGTGTGTGCTAGATTTATTTTACATTTTTTTATTCAAGATCAGTTATTTGCAATATTTAAAGACAAGCTCTTCTTTATTTGTCTGTGAACCTCTATTTGTGCTGCTGCTGGTGGATTGTGTTGGTCACACTGAGCTGCTATGTTTGTATTATTTAATTTGCACAGGGACAAATCCACTGCCCCATTGGCACCTTTATGACATATTGCTCCTATTTTAGAAAATTATGTTCTTAAATATCTAGTAAACTTTAAATCAAACACACAATTACGATAAGATATTGTGGTCACACATTATCTTAATGTACAATTCACACTATTAACAAACCCTTAATAAATGTTTAACTAAGCCTTTTAGCTCAATGAGCAACTAATTAAAAGCTCATTAATAGTTTGTAAGGTAGTAGTTGGGTTTCCTATTGGAGATGATTTGCTATGTAAAATAAGATCATACATTGTAAGTGGTAGTAAACATATTAATAATATGTAGGTAATAGGCTAAGCCAATAGCAAATTGTGTTAATTGTTACCTAAACAAAAGTCTCACCGATATCTTAATACATGTATGTGATGTTCATGTGATTTAGGTTGTTTTGATTTTTCTATAAAAAATATGTTTACTAGAGAATTGCTAAGCAAGTATAGCAATTAGTGTCTTCTAAAATGCTACAAATTACTGCTTCTTTATATGACAAAAAATCTGTATTAGATCACAATCACAAGGTGTTTAATTATTATAGTAATAAACACCCAGTTGTGTGTGGTTTAAAATAAGTTTAAAATAAAAGTGTATGATTTAATATCATAAATTTTTGTGCAAAGCTTGATGCTTACTGAAACTCTAGTGCATGTGATACTCAAGTGCAATCATGTCATGTTAAAAAAAAGTCTAATTAACAAATTGTAACTGCAAGTTCTTCAAGGATTTGAATTATTTTAACTAACTGTTTCCGCATTACCACAGCAATTCCAACATGTCTGACCTTAAAATCATTATTTACATTGTAAAAAAAAATAATAACAATAACAAATGAAATCATGTGAAATTGTGAGGAAATCATTTATTTTGTAGAAAGGCATTTCAAGATATCTGAAATCAACTTACATTATACACTGTAAAACAATGCAGGGTTCCACATAATTAATTCATGTTGCCCCAACACAAATCGATTACTGTAAGTAAACTGAACACTTTTAACAAATTTATGTGGATTGAACATAAAAAATAAGTTGTCCTGATGAAATATCATGAATTGTGTTTTTCAGCTCATTTTAAATAAGTAGTTTTAACACACAATAAAATATATATTTGAGTGTACACGTCTATTAGGCATTTATAAAAGAGTTCTTTATTTAGCATAGATTACTGGATAGATTCTATTCTCTCAGCATTTTCTGAAGGAATCCCAATGTTACTACATGGATGCATAATAATGCAGATTTCAGTGGCAAAGACCAAAGGCTTGAGTCAATAGGCCTACTAACTTAGCACCAAAATTCAAATATTAAACACCACTGGAGTGCAGTGAAGAACAGATAAAGGCTTTGGATCTGTGTGAAAGTGAAAACTCATTTAGGTAAAATATCTTTTATGTCCGAAGTTTTCTTACCTTTGGGAGGAAAATAAATGCATGGTACATAAACGCTATATAAATAGGACCATAAATGTTCTCACAATATTAAAAGTAAAATTACTAGCAATTATACATCCTTGGACATATTTGTTTATTTGGCCAGTACATAAATGGCAGTTTTAATTAATGTTGTAAAATATAAATGTCAAGTACTGAACTTGTCAAAAATGTCAAAGACTGCACAATCAAATATATCAAGATTCATTGAATTATAATGATTACAGTAAGCTCGGTGTTTTTAAATCTGTAATGGTAGAAGTTTTTGGACTGAGATAAATTTCCTGCTGTATTGTTGTTGACTGGACTTTATAGTACTAGATGGAGTTTACAATACAGTAGGTCCAAAACTATGCTCAATTCATCCATTTTGGCCACAAAAACAAATTAACCACAACCCACCCTTCACCAATAAAACCTCCAAGTTCAGATTCAGCAACATTGATGCAATCTTTGAAGTTCTATAAAACAGACACTTTTGTACTGGCACAAAAATGGCTGTATCAGCAGAATCAGCACTGTTATATACCATCATATACAAAGAGCACACTCCAGGGAAAAACATCCCAGTTTCACATCCTGCTTCTCATATTTTTATTTGATGATTTAGACACTAAAAGGCACGAATGATTACAGTAATCAATATCTTAAACTTGAAGAAAGAAATGGGAAAAACAAATCAACAGATGCTGTTTTAGTATAGATGTTTTACAAGAAAGTAATTCAGTCTTTCTACTTCAAAATATTCCCATTTGATTTAGTGTTACTTACTATTAGTTTTAAGTATATGAGAAATTTACAAGCAATTTAAAGTAAAAAAGTGAAATATAAAAACAGTTTTAAAGTACGTCCCAAACACTTACCTACTCAGATGACTGGGAATGATTAAGTGTTCCTATTATATGGCTTTGTATATATATATATTTTTTTTTTTTTCCTTAAATGAAAAAGTAACAAACCTTCAATGTGCTTCTATCCATATCTATATTTTATGCATATTTTAAAGACACATTTCTTAACTTATCTGCATTTTAAAGATAAGTTGGATGAGCCAAAGTGCATATGAAAGCTTATATGAATGTTCCCTAATGCATGAAAAAAAAAAAATCAGGCATACAAAATGTTCCATCAGTCCAGCATGTAGCATTGTTTTGGATGTACTTTAAGTTCTGTGAGTTATGTCACAAAATATATATATACATCATAAATGGATTGGTTGATTGGTTGGTAGGTTGGTTGGTTGGTTGGTTGGTTGGTTGGTTGGTGGGTGGTTGGTTGGTTGATTGGTTGGTTGGTGGGTGGTTGGTAATTGGTTGGTTGGTTGGTTGATTGGTTGGTTGATTAATTGGTTGGTGGTTGGTTGGTTGCTTGGTTGGTTGTTTAATTGGTTGGTGGTTGGTTGGTTCGTTAGTTGGGTGATGGTTGGTTGGTTGGTTGGTTGGTGGTTGGTTGGTTGGTTGTGTTGGAAAAAAATAATGATGAATGAAGAAAGAACCCAGTCCAGAAGACTCGAACATGCAGAAGAATTTCTTTATTGAGATGTGTTGGTTAGTCTGCAGTCATACAGAGTCTTCAAAAAGTCCACGATTCTGCAAAAGCCTACAGAAGACTCTTATAGGTCTGCAGTGTGCAAGTTTAACCACAAGTTTTTAAGCAAGTCTAAAGTGAGTCTATAATATATTTTAGGAGGAGGGGAGTGGCTAGGTTGAGACATAAAATACGGGCATGACTAGTTTAGTTGAAGATCTTGTTTTACGGTCTTGAATAGATCTTGAGGTTTCACTTGCCCTAACCAGCTTGAAAGTATTACCCAAAGACAAACACTGTAAAAAATGCAGCGTTCCACACAATTCATTCATGTTGTCCCAGCATAAATTGATTAAGTTAACTTAACACTTTTAACAAATTTATGTAGATTATACATAAAAAATTAAGTTGTCCCATTGAAATCCCAGGAATTGTTTTGTTTCGGCTCATTTTACTTAAGTAGCTTGAAAGAGTTTTTAGTTGAGAGCTAACTAAAAATCAAAGAATATAACTTTTCAGTTATATATAGATTATTGTTAATTTGGAACTAGATTACATACATTTATATTCCCAGAACTGGTTCAGTGGTCGGTAGCTGGTTGGTTGATTGATTGATTTATGGATCAAATGAAAAACAAACCTATAAGTAAGAAACCATGCCAACCTATGTCATGAAAATACATTTATGACAAAATTACTAATAATACTAAACTATGTAATTTATTTGTTAGAAAACAAAAGCTACAGTGGTTTCCCTGCTTGCAAAACATATTTTTTTATGATTAATTTCCGCCCAGTTTTTTATGATGTGATCATTTAGTTCTCATACCCTAGTGGCACAGTAAGGGTGCTTTCTCTGCAAACTATTTATGCAAATATTCCAATTTTGAACTTGAGTTAAATTCATAATTTTAAAACCTTATGACTGAAACATAATGACTGACATGAACAAAACACCTTAATTCAGAAACATAATTTTATTTGTATAGGGTTTATATAAAGCAGCTGGTTCCATAGAATGCTGCTTTGCTTCTTTGTTCACTAATGATTTAGTGAACTGTAAAGTGTGATACTGTAGAGCATATCTACCAATTCTAAGCAAGACAAAGGGAATGGGGTAAGAAAAGAAAGAAAGAAACAGAAAATAGAAAGCAAACTGAGATACCTTCAGTCTGGATACCAGTTATTTTCTGTCTAAACAAATCAACAGGTAGAGCTTCAGTCTAGTCAGAAATATTCCACAGGCTTATCAAAGAGCTTAAATGTGAGTGTCTTCCTTGTTTCCTTGAAATTTCCCATCTGAATATCTTTTCTCATCAACATAAGAAACCAGTTGTAATTCTGTTACTGAAGTCGTAGGCATTACCTCTGGAACCTGTGCTGGAGTCGTTGTTCCAGATGCGGTGATTTCAACGTAAGTTCCATCGAAATGTAAATTAGTCCCCTCCATTTCTTGGAGCAATGTATATGAATGCAGAATTATTTCAAATTCAATGGGACAAGATACAGTCTACTAAGAGACAATATAGAGTCTATAGATGAAGTTCACATTTCTTTGGCAATCAGTCGTTTATGCTCTGAAGTGAATACGTCCGTCCAACTGCTGAGCAAAAAATTTATCAGGCCTATTAAAAAAAGTGCGGTTCGCTATGCATGTGAGTTGTCACCTATTGTTTGTGACTGACTATAATGTAATATTGTGGCGAGGGGGCGTGGCCGAGAGCCGTGGGAGCGAAACGAGGCCCGCCACAGATGAGATACACCTGTGGCGCGCACCTGCCTTCAATCCCACGGAAGGAGCTCTGGACTATAAGAGGGGGAACGATGGCAGAGGACAGAGAGAGAGGACCGGGCCCGGACATATTACTTTTGCTTTCAGTTTGTCCGTCCGTTTGTTTTGATTTAGACGGCAGTCTCCGTGAGGAGCTGCCGTCCCTTTTATTAATAAATATTTATTTAAAACATCGTCGGTTCTCCGCCTCCTTCTTCCCGGCAGCCAGGTGGCCGTGAACTTCATTACAAATATACTATGAAACTGACCAGGGTTCTTGATCAGCAACATTTTACGGTCGTTCATTTAAGTCTGTTTTCAAGTATGAGCCTTTTTGACACGTGCAGATGAAAAAATACATAAATAAAAATATGAGAGGCTTGGAACAGAGTCAAAGAGGAAACAGACTAGAGCTTTTTCAAGTTTCAGAAGAAAACTGGTGTGTTCTAAATTTTTATTTACAATATTGTTGTATAACCAACCCAGGCTCATTCTTATTACATACCCCTAATACATTTCTGGAGAGAGCAAAATATGTTCCAGGAGCTATGTTTTTTGCAGTTTTTGTTTTTGGGAATCCACCAGAGGCTGCTGTGTACTCTTTTTGAGATCTCAAATTTATCTTGCGAGTGCCATTTGCACCTGCTGTTCTCACGTAAATCCACCAGAGGCCGCTGTTGACTAATTCACTGACTGACTGACCAACTGACCGATCCAACCAACTGTCGCAGTCAACTCTCCTCTGCATCTCAAGTCTGCCAACATACATGTCGAGCTACCGAACAAACTGGTAACAGTGGGAAAGCCGTCTTACCATGCAGGTGAGCGGTCAGCTGGTTAGCCAGAAAAGGAACGGCGTCATACCACCCCATAGCGTTCATTTAAAAGACGAAATGCAGCTATACATAGCTCAGGCTACATAATTTGCGATCTCCAGAAAAGTATATAGGGCTAGGTTTTCAGAATGAGCCTATGTTGTGTATAACACTTAAAGGTGCTGTATGTAAGTTTTTGACTCTTCTAAAGCATAAAAATACCATAATATGTGTGCAGATATTTAAGAAACATGCCAAGTGAACATACTCGTTTAACTGAAAAACAATGCTGAAGTCAGATATTTGTTTAGGTAAATTTTACGTGCACAATGAAGTGCAGCATTTTATATAGGTTTATTATTAAAGTTCAGATATATAACTTATTTATCTTATTTATTTCTAAATAAAACGGTGAATATAAACATTACCATGAAAATCTTAATAAAGGAATGAGCACATTAATTGTTTATTTGCTGAAATTCCTATTAAAATCTTTTTATTTGTATTGTGCAACGTATATTTATAAAGTCTTTATACATAGTATATATTGTGAAAAGAAGGATCGTTGTATGAATGCTGTAATGTTTGAATAATTTTAAAGATGCCTGAAAGTCACGTGACCATCAGGAAGAAAGCAGCATCTCATTTCTCACAGGACACATTCTCTGTCTTCACAGTCTCCTGAGTTTGTTCTTCCAAGTTGACCTAGCAAGACTGGTCTTCACAAGAACGCAAGTCTGTTCTCTGCGTTCTTGGAATTGAGAAACAGCCCTCGTCATTTTTATTTTTAAAATAAGCACACAGTTTTATGAAGAAATTAACTATTTATTCTGCTGTTCTATTCATTCTTTGACTTAAGCCCTATTCAAACTGGATTACAATTAGGCTACTTTATGACTTTATGATAGTCATTTGTCTGAATATCTTTTTTTCTTTTTTTTTTTTTTTTAATGTTTCAATTTTAGAATACATTTGTAACAAAGGGGATGGATAAGCTTTCTGGACAAAAATAAATTTACATATACGATTTGAAAAAGTGTAAACTATCTTTCTAATAAAACAATGCTGAAGTCAGATATTCTGCTTAGATTTTTTTACACTCTCTTTCTAATAAAATAACAATTACATAAGAATGTGTAATATATATATTAGACATTGCGTAATAAACATATATACACACTTTTTTGTTAAGTGCAATGTGCAATATGCAGCAAAGAACATCTATTTATTTAGTTATTAGTATATTATATTCTGTAGTATACAAGTATATTATGCAAAAAATAAAAAGTATGATAATAAGTAAAGCCCAGGTATAACTGAAACTGCCCCTGACCCTGCCTGCTTTGCAAGTGGAACTGAGAGACTATGTAAGACTGAATATTCTGCATGGCATTGACTAGCAGAGAAATCTGAAGAAGGTAGAGTCAGAGAGACGGAGAGACAGACAGAGAAAGAGAGAGAGAGAGCTCAGCAGGGCTTTTATCTGCTTGTCTGTGCTGTGTTCAAGGCCCAGCTGTAAGCAGAGAGAAGCAGATATCACGAGCCGCTCTCAGAAACCTTGTTGATTAGCTGCAGTGAACGCACGAGGGGGAGAGTGAACATGCTGGTAAGAATAAAGCAAAATAAATAAATCACTGTTTTTATCTGCATCGCAATGTCTTAAATTCATTCTGGCTGAACATCAGGATAATTGTATTTGCTGTTCCTTCATATATAAATACATTTGATTTATATGGTTGAGATGACTTAAGGAGAACAGGATTATGTTTTAACCCCTAATCACACTCACTCACTATCTTTTGGCTTGGTCCCTGATTTATCAAGGGTTCACCACAACGGAATGCACCACCAATTACTCTGGCATATGTTTTACTCAGCGGATGCCCTTTCAGCTGCAACCCAGCACTGGAAAAGACCCATATATTCTCTCATTCACACACATTCATACATTTTGGCACATTTAGCTTGTCCAATTCACCTAAACAACCTTTTGGACCAACCCAGGCTCATTCTGAAAACATACCACTATATACATTTCTGGAGAGTGACAAATATGTCCCAGGAGCCCAGTTTGTTTTCGCAAATCCGCCAGAGACTACTGTGTACGCTTTTTCAGATGTCAAATTTCTTTCACGAGTGTCATTCATGTCTGCTGTTCTCGTGTAAATCCACCAGAGGTCACTGTCGACTGACTGTTTGACTGACTCAATCACTGACTGACTGACCAATTGAGTGACCCACCCTTCTTCTTCTCTAAACCTAACTAATATTATTTTAAAAAGCACAGATTGACCAGCCCACCAACTTCTCTAAACACAACAGACACATTTAAAAAGCAATCCAGAAAAAGAAAAGCCCTTGCCTGATTTTTACCACATTCTCACCCTGTTTTTACTTGTTTATTTTATTTTTTGGCTTCTGTTTTTGTCTTACCTGCTTTCTGGAATCGTTCTTCACCGAACTCAAACCCCATCATCATGGTCATCTCCTCTCTGTATCTCAAGTCCAACGACGTACATAACGAGCTAACTGGAGAAACTGGTAATACTGGGAAAGCTGTCCATATGGAGGTAAGTGGTCAGCTGGTAAGCTCGACATGGAACGGCATCATACCACCACGTAGCGTTCATTTTAAAATAAATTGCAGCCATACGTACTTCTGGCTACATAATTTGAGATCTCCAGAAATGTATACAGGACTACATTTTCAGAATGAGCCAATGTTGTTTTGGACTGTCTGGGAAACTGGAGGAAACCCACACAAATGCAAGAAAAAACATGCTGGAACTCAAACCAGAAACCTTCTTGCTGTGAGGTTACAGTGCAAACCACTGAGCCACTGTGCTGAGCCCTTATTAAATCCAGTGTTTGTAATATCAGAATAAAATACCTTGGCATGTCTCGACTGACCAATCAGAATAGACTATTTTTAAAGAGCCCGGTAATGAATATATATAAGTACATTTTAGTTAGTATATCAGCACTAAAACTAGGGGTAAAAAAACAGGATTAAGACCAGGAGTGAATTCTTCATTTGTTCTACTCTTGGATTTTTTTTAAAGAACCCAGAGTTTTGTGGCTTTTAGTTTAACTATACTTAAGCTTTAAAGTCATCTTCAACATTATACCAAAAACTAAATCAATTATCTTGTAGTAAATAAACACATGGCTGGAACGGTGTCTCAGTGGTTAGCATTGTCGACTCACAGCATGAAGGACGCTGGTTGGAGTCCTGCCTGGGTCAATCTGCATTTCTGTGTGGAGTTTGCATGTTCTCCCCGTGTTTGCGTGGGTTTCCTCCAGGTGCTCCAGTTTCCCCCACAGTCCAAAAACATGCGCTATAGATGAAATTAATAAAATAAACGGTCCGTAGCAAATGTAATGTGCATGGGTGATTTCCAGTACTGGATTGAAGCTGTAAAGGCATCCACTGTGAAAAACATGTGCTGGATAAGTTGGAGGTTCATTCCGCTGTGATGATCCCTGATGAATAAATGGACTAAGTCGAAGGAAAATGAATGAAATAATAAATATACACATTTGGCGTTTTTTACTTCAGGGAAAATGGGAGTGAATATAATTATTTTAAGCATTCATTCCCATCAAAATATCGTTCATCCCACACTTTCAAGAAAGTTTGCAACCATTTCAGACATCCAACCCCAATCTATTTGACTGGGCAAATCCTGAAATCACATACACTGCTCTCAATATTCACATTTAAGGTTGTCATAATATCAACATGGACACATTTTACATTACCAGTTGACATTGTTACTCTTGAAGTTCCTCAATGCAAGTTAACCATGCTTATATTTTAAATATACTTTTTTTGGGTCACACTTTATTTTAATGGTCCATTTGTTGAAGTTAAGTTTGCATCTACATGCCAACTAATTTTCATTAGATTGTAAGTAGACTCTTAGGGTTGAGGTTAGGGTTAGTGTAAGTTGACGTACTTGCAAAGTTTCTTACAGTCAAATGACAATTCAGACAGTTAAATGTCTGTTAAAGGAGCAGAATCAGCAGATATTAAGCAGACAGTCTACTAATACTGAAACGGACCATCAAAATAAAGTGTTACCCTTTATTGTTGCTATTTTTTATCAAAATGCAAATTGCCTTCCCTGAAATTAAGTTTCTTTTGCTGTCACCAAGGCTTTGAGGAGATCTAAAAGTCACCAAATCCCGATGAATAAAAAGTCCTGCCCTAAATTTAATAACATTTTATTTTGTATTTAACACATGCCTTCTCATAGCACACTTTTCAGTGAGCTGCTTACGTATTCATCTCATGGTTTGAGGTGCAACAGGGTCAATACCAAGAAGAAAAAAAAAAAATCTCAATTAAATTAGGGAAGCTATTCATTCTTTTTTTTTCTATTCAATGGCCTACATTCATAACACAGTGAAAGTAAAATAGAAAAAAAAAATCTTTGTATACGGCCTGGGTAACCTTACAAGAGCAGTTGAGAAGAGCCCTTTGTAGCCATTGGTACCTTCCTGCATCAGATGACGCACGATTATAGTACACATACAATAACACTAACAATCAAGAGCATGTACCGCGTCACTTCAGAGCTCAAGTGGGCCGCCCACCGCTTCAGCTGGAGGACACAGCGAATGCTCTCCCACTCTTCGGCCCCCACAATCTGCCTCTCTTTCTCTTTATTTCCCAGGTTTTACTGCTTGTGTTGTCGCACGCAGACTACAACCTTGACAGGCCGTCATTGGCTGCCATGTTCTCTGCAGCCTGTCTCCAAATGCAGTCGCAACGTTCCTCGAATTCCCCAACACCTCAAAATGTCGTCCTTGTGCAGTTTCTTTAATGTTATTCTATGCTTTGTTGCTATGGAGCTGCTGACTGCAGGGGTTGATAAAGCAGATAATGGATTTAAATGTAGTTTATCGTTAAATGGTATAATTTGTCAGTGCCGTATAATATAAATCAACAGCTGCTGCTTGGATTTTGTTTGAACATGAAATATTGAACACGAGGAGGAATGGCTGAATTATTTATAGCTCACTACAGGATATGCATAATGTTATTACAGATGTCATTATGCTTTTTGCAGTCTCCATGCTGTGCTTGCATGTTCAAAACAGTGTTGTTTAGTATATGCTGACATATATAGTTTTATAGTTGTTCTAAGTGTTTTAATGTTTATTAATATTGATTATATAATAATAATAATAATAATAATAATAATAATAATAATAATAATAATGACAACATATTATATAAAGAGACTAAGCCGAGAAGAAAATGAATGAATTAATATGTTATATAATATTCATTCATACATTTTCTTTTCGGCTTAGTCCCTTTATTAATCTGGGGTCAACACAACGGAATGAACCTCCAACTTATCCAGCATATGTTTTATGCAGTGGATACCCTTCCAGCTGCAACCCATCACTGAGAAACATCCATACACTCTTACATTCACACATATACACTACTGACAATTTAACTTACCCAATTCACCTATACCACATGTCTTTGCACTGTCGGGGAAACCGGAGCACCCGGAGGAAACCCAAGCCAACACGAGGAGAACAATGTTATATTATTATTATTATTATTATTATCAACTCACAATGCATTAACTAATGTTAACAAGCATGGATTTAGATTTTTATACTAAAATGAAATTACTAAATGTGTAATTACGATGAATAAATATTATACAAGTATAGGTCATTATTAGTTGTTGCTAGTAAATACATAACCTTAACTAATGAAGCCTTATTGTAAAGTGTGACCTAATTTATAAACAGTTTTATTTGCTTATTTTAAAGCACCAACAGTCATGAAATGGCTTCCAGAGTCCAAGGCTTATATCATAGAGGCAGTTTAAGATCATCTAGACAGAGGACAAAATATTTAACAGCCTAAATCTAAAGAACTGCACGTTCTATCAGAAAACATCAGGACAGTCTCCTTAAAATTTTTTAATTTGTGCTTGAACACATTAAACACAGCCTTTAGCTTGAACATATATTTATGTTCAGAATTGTATTATTATTATTATTATTATTATTTCTCCTTCAGATTAAATATATAAGTACATCCAACATTGCTATATTTATATAAGCAATATCACACGTTGACAGGCAATCACAGCTGTGCTAATATACAGCCACATTGTACTGTTACATGCACTCAAAAACGTATTGTTTTTGCTGAAACAACACAATTATTGAGATTTATTGGGACAACTTATTTTTTTATGTTCAATCCATATAAATTTGTTAAAAGTGTAAAAAGTTAACTTAATTTGTATTGAGACATGAATTGAGTGGAAAACTGCATTTTCTACAATGTGTATGATACTGTATTTAAGTAACATTTGAGGGTAAAAGTCTTTAGGATGGACTCATGAAGTCTGTTGCCATCTGTTGGTAGAACAACCTAACAAGAACTGTTAATCACCACTGCAAACACAGACCATTTTGCAAAACAGAATACTTCCATTAAATTTAGTCTTACTTATGTAACATATCTATTTTCAAATAAAAGCACCATAAGCTCATTCTGAAAATGCAGCCCTATATACATTTCTGGAGATCTTGAATTATAAAGCCATATGGCTGCATTTCATTTTTTAAATGAACACTACGAATGAAAATGAAAAGGACGCCGTTCCTTTTCGCACTTACCAGGTCACCGCTTACCTCTGTATAGACCACTTTCCTGCTGTTACTAGTTTTCGAGTTAGCTCACCGTGTACGTCGATGGACTTAAGACACAAAGAGGATATTACCATGATGACAGGTTTGAGTATGGTGAAGATTGGTTCCAGAAAGCAGGTAAGACAAAACAGAAGCCCAAATCTAAAATAAACATAAATAACAGGGTGAGAATGTGGTAAAAAGTCAGACGAGGCCTTTTTTTTCTGAATTGCTTTTTAAATTTGTCGGTTGGGTTGAATAAAAGTGTTGCTGACATGTTGAGGCTGATTTATTTATTTTATTGTTTTATTTTTTTAATACATGTTCTATCCCTCTTGTGTACATTTGCGTATGACTTTTGGTGTTGCCTGTCCCGTGGTGGGTGGAGGAACTCTTGGTGTCCATGAACCCTACTGTAGGTTTGCTGTGGAGCTCCCCAGGAGCTCTGCTGTGACAAGCTGTCAGGAAGACTTGCGTGGGCAGCAGCACAAAGCCTGAATCTCTGTGCTGCCATGGTAGCCAAGGCCGCAAGGGAACACCGGTCGTGCTGTCAGTGAAAACAGGTAATGACGATGATTATGGAAAGCGCTGTCCTCACAACAAACACTATGGCCAGTGCTCTTGTGTTTAGGGTTCTCCTCATATTAAGGCACCAAAACTAAGGGCAAGACACTGCAATCAAAAACTCTTTCAATTTGTGTCAATTTTTTTTTTCATGAAATGTTTCATAAACACACTTTTAAGTGTTTATTTTGTTGCACTTTACCAATTTATGTATGTAGATTTCAATTACATTATAATGAGGACTTACTCTAAAGTTTACAGTCACAGTTACAAAAGGATATGTTTATACTTAATTAGCCTGATTGTATACTGTACAATATTATATTCTACCAATGTTTTTCAAATCTTAGTCCTGTTTTCAGTCTGCTGTTATGCTGGCACATATGCATTTGTAGCTCCGCCCTCATTTGAAAAACAGTTTAATTTGAATTTAAAGTGTCAGTCATTGAATTTTACAATTTGGATCAAAGCCTAAAAGGTGAAGTTTGAAAGAGTTATACAACATTATGTGTAGGGTATTTTGAGCTGAAACCTCACCTACATACTATAGGTTGTTTTCACATGACGTCATTGATGACGTTCGAAAGTCAGATGGAGGGCAGGAATTGATTCTTCTACAAAGGAATCTCTGTCAGAACATAAAAATGTTTATGTTTTGTGTTTCTAATTGTATAAATCGGCCATAATAAGAAATGCCCAACAGCTTCTATAGACTTCTAAAAGTGTTTGCTCATACAGGGGGGAAGTTTAAGAAAACGGTATAAAAATGAGGCAGCATGTAATAAACAATCTTTTTCAATACATCCATGTGTACAAACTTTTTTTAACACAATCATTCATTTGACAACACCAATAAAGATTATATAGCTATGTGTATAAATATGTTAATGTGTTATGTAAAAATCAAGTACAAACACCACCACACCTATACAAAATACAGGAGAAATAAAAAACCTACTCTGCCATGTAACTGCTACAATGAAATGTCTGTCTTTTTTTTTTTTTTTTTTTTGCAATAATCTGTGTATTTACTGGCGATTCAGTAAAACAACAGTGGCGTTAACATCGAGATGCGCAGCAGCGTAAATGTTTGTTGATGGTAAGTTCATTGACTGAAAAAAAGAGAAATACGACAAATTATTGTGGAGCACTTTTTTCCCCTTTACAAAATTAAATAAATCCAGACTATGTGTTCATGCTTTTGTATGCTTTCATCTGTTATTTCCTGATGTCTGGAAGATATCCACATGGGGAAAAAAACTATAGTTATTTATAATAATAAACATGTTTTTAAACCACATAGTACTCTTTGTTAATGAATGCTACAGAATATTGTAGCATAGTGAACTGATAAACTGTGATAAATACTGTATTATTAGTGTAAACTGTGGTGCATTGTGATGGTTGTATAATTATAGTGTAAAAAAACTGCAGCCTATGAATAATTTATCACTAAAGTTGTGTTGTACCACAGAAACAACATAATTACCACTAATTCAAGTAATTATCTATAGCATAGGTCTCAAACTCAATTCCTGGAGGGCCACAGCTCTGCACAGTTTTGCTCTAACCCTAATCAAACACAACTGATCTAAATAATCAAGTAGTCTTGAACACCTTAAATAGTTTGAGACATAGTATGCTTCCAAACACTATAGTATTTACTATAGTATTTTTTTCACGGAACGTAATAGCTTTTACATTATCTACTGCCTCGATGACAGACAAATATATTTTAGTTCAGTAGAATACTCTGCCCTCTTCATGATATAAAGGTTATGCCCAACATATGTGGTTATTTTCTATTCATAACTCCTTTGTAATATGGTATAAATCGCAAAAATACAGACTTTCCTCTATGTCTCGCTTTCTTTTTTTTTTTTACTTCCTAACCTCCATCTGAATTTCGCATGTTACCAGAACCACTTGATTGAAAACAACCTATACATCACAGACTTATTTTTCATCTTGTAAAAAAGGGCCATAATGGGTCCCCTTTAATATAACCTATGGAAAAAAAAGGTCTACCAGATCTTTGTGGTGACCAAACATATTATTTTTATATTTAATCATAATGTTTCAGAACATGGAATTCAAAACTTGAATAAATGTGTTTATTATTGCTGTAAAAGTTAAATCAACAGCAGTTTTTCTAAAACAAGGAAAGCCTGTTTTTTTTTTTTTTTTTTTTTTTGCCATTAGTTGCCATTACGCAACTGAGTCCAGAAGCTGTCCTGAAGTGTTATGTTTAGGGGAAACTTTTGTCACGTTTAGCGGAAGTTATTGGCAAACAAATCTTGTGAAGTTTTGTTTTACAGGGGAAGAAAGAGTAACCTACAGAAAGCATGACAGATGTGTGGGAATATCAGAGGAGAAAAATATTCGCTAGGGAACAGTATGAATCTTGTATTGGAAAACACAAGGCTCAGCTTGAATCTACAAACACAGAAAAAAGAAAAGGAAAAAAAAGAAGTTTACTTCTGTTCCATGGTGTTTTCATAAACACTACATACATTTCACCCAAGAAAAAAAATAATAAGTACATGGATGTACACTCTTCAAAGCCTGGGGAAATAATCTTAATGTTAACATTCTCAAAATAAATAAATACATAGACAAGTTTATAGAGCTGTTGGTTTGAAGAAAAGTTTAAATGTAATGAAGCTATATAGAACTCCAGGGATTCTAGAGAAACTAAACTAAACAAAAAAATAAAAAATAACTGTAAATTAAGTGTGTATTATTACTATTATTATTATTATTATTATTATTATTATTGATATTATTATTTTTAGTATTAAAATTAGTATTTAGTATTTTTTTCATTTTTTATGCATTTTCTTTTAAAATCACCATTAAACATTGCCATTTTTTTTTACTTCATATTCTTTAGTTGTGATGTGTACATTATATGTGTAAAGTATTTTTGATGATTTTACACTAAGCCAAAGGCATATAAACTCTAAACTGTGAGAGATAACGGATTAGAAAAGTTTAAAAGTCTGCCCCTGATTTAAATGTATCATGAAGAACTCTGATTCCAACAAGATAACTGTGAAGTTGAATGTCGACACTGCTGTGCACGTCTACCATCACTGATGCATCGGTGAGTCAAAGTTCCTGCATTACATGACAATAAATCTGTTTAGCAAACATTTCTACAGACAGGTGTTAGAGACAGTAAATGATTCTCTCTGCTGATAATTGGACACCTGCAGAACAAATACTGCCTACAATTTCCATTTTTAAATCAACTGAACACCTGCAAAAACAGACCGTAGCAATGCATTTTTTTATTTATTTTTTTGCTTTTATGTTTTGAGAGACAGACAGTTGAAGGCACTTGTAATCTGAGGGTACGCAGAAACATCTCACATTTATTTCTTAGTAGAATAGATCAAAATAAATGACAGTTTAAATGTCTCATTAATTATGTTAAATACATAATATCAGACCCAAGATTAATCATTCAACGTTTTTAAACAATGTCCTTAATATAGTTAAGTAAAGAACCTATAAGTTGCAAGCCATACTGGACTCTTTGTCAAAAAATAAATAAATAATTTTCCATCAACTTGTGATCTCTAGATATGAGTTTCTGGCATAAAAGACAATGCTAATCATAATTATTCATTCATTCGTTCATTTTCTTTTCGGCCAAGTCCCTTTATTAATCTGGGGTCACAACAGCGGAATGAACCATCAATTTATCCAGCATATGTTTTATGCAGTGGATGCCCTTCCAGCTGCAACTCATGACTGGCAAACATCCATACACACTCATTCACACACATACACTATGGACAATTTAGCATACCAAATTCAGTTACAGCCCTAATCATAATTACTGTTTTGTAATTCTACTTAAAGTTTAAGAATTGTCAGTTTATACATATGCTTTGCTGTCAGCTCCAGTCCACTGTAGTGTTTGTTACCTATTTTTATTATTATTAATAAATTAAAGAGCCCCTATTATACATTAAAAAGGGTCATATTTTGGTTTTATGGGTCTCCAACAACATACTAATATGCATGCAAGGTCAAAAAACACTTTCATGATCTTATAATATGAATTTATTTTTACCTAATTATCCCAGTGACTCCCATATGAATCATTCAGCGGTTCATTTGTTCTCAAACCCCTCCTTAGCGCGAAGCTAATCTGCGATGATTGGACCGATGACAGCCTGTTGCGATTGGTCGACAGAGTTCAGCGCGAGACAGTAAAATGCCCAGTGCGGTTTATCAAGCCCCCAGGTCACCAACATTGGTATAGGATCCGATCACAGCTTCATAGTTAACTTACTAACACCACAGTAAACAGTACCCAGTTCGCAACAGTGTTATTCAGACACCTCACCCCCGAAAGCAGTGCAGTGAAACACCAGCATATTGCACTATTCTTAACTATGACACACATTCATTATTAATCCACACAGCATCAAAAGCTGAACTATTCTGAACCTTGACCGCTGCACGTGTGTAGGATCAGCTAACAGTAGCCATAGCAATGATAAACGGCAGTGGAACAAGCTCACAAACGCATTTATATCTGTAAACAAAGCAGCACATGTTGCGTTTTCAACGTGGCATTAGACGCGATATGAGAATATAAAGAGTTAACCTGATACAGTACAAACTGTTACAAGTAACAAAACATGTAGATCATTTACATTTGCAATTATTGCTGTGGCACATCCTGCATGAAGTGTTATATGTTCTCAGGGCTTACCTGTACTCTGCTTTGCCCAACAATCACATCTTCAGCCGGGGGATCGCAGCGCTCACCAGCACTGCTCTGTCCTCTGACAAGCTATCTATGCGGGCTACCATCACGCTCACCCTGAGCCTTTGTAAGCCTTTCCAGTGCTGTGCACCAGCCTGAAGCCCTATGCCTAATAAACTCCTTATTTTGCTTGCACCCCTGGTGTATTGTCTGTCCATTACAAAATGGAGGAAGAAACTAATCCATGAGTTGTGTTTCTGTCCAGCTCTGTCAAAGTCTCATACATCAGTAGTCTTTTCTGATCCTTCCTTTAACAAACGGCTGACAAATCGTCCATTGTAAGTGTGCAGATTTCTGAACCAATCCTTTCCCTCACACTTCCAATGATATCCAGGTAAGCACAGTGTCTTCATTACTCATGACTTCAGAATCTATGTCTTTGCTGCAGTGTAGTGGGCGGAGCCGCAGGTTTAAATTTTGCCGGGTCTGAGCGCGCAACCATTGTTTTGTATCCACGTCATGCTGAAATGGCTAAAGACTCTTTATCAAGACGGTTCATATAAACCACTATGAGTCAACTCTTTTTTAGATGAATCAATAGTTTTAAAAACTGTCCACTTTCAGATTTAAGCCTTAGCTCGATATTTCACTTTACTTAGAGCTGTGTTACACACTACATGAAATTTCATTTTCAAAAACCCATAATAGGGGTTTAAAATATTAATTCATTAATTTTCTTGTCGGCTTAGTCCGTTTAATAATCCGGGGTCGCCACAGCGGAATGAACCGTCAACTTATCCAGCACGATTTTACGCAGCGGATGCCCTTCCAGCCGCAAACCATCTCTGGGAAACATCCACAAACTCATTCACACTCATACACTAAGGACAATTTAGCTTAGCCAATTTACCTGTACCGCATGACTTTGGACTGTGGGGGAACCCGGAGCACCCAGAGGAAACCCACACGAACGCAGGGAGAACATGCAAACTCCTTGTAGAGCATTTAAGCCATGACTCAAATAAATCGTAAACCTTTTCTAAATGTCTCAGTGCAGATAAGCAAAGACTACAGTTACATCAACTAACTCTTATTAATAAAAGACAGAAATCTTAATAAGCTAGTAATTATGTAAGCAAGTATGTTCGTAAGTATGTATGTTATTAAGTAGGTAAGTAATTGAGTAAGTAGTCAGTCGGTCTGAAAAGTGTGACATCATGCAGAAACATACAGTATGTAGCGAATTAGCTCAAAGTAAAATGAAGATTAATTTAAACAGGGCTCTTTAAATCCAAACAAACAAATGGTCCAGCAATCATTCAAATCAACAGTTGACTATGGCTATTGCAATCAAAAAGAAACATGTTTAAGCAGGATAACATGATCAAAGTTTAAGACATTAGATTCATAAATATGCACCTATAAATAGGCACCTTTCTTTATATAAAATTAAACTTTATTGACTAGTCTAACAGAAACTAACACAAACACACATTCATACAGTTGTATAGAAGAGTAAAAGATGAAAAATAACAGTTTGAGAGAGTGTAATGATGGAAAAACCTTGGATTTTGTAAGACCAAACCAAGCAAACCAAAACTTATTATTTTAACACTTCTGTGGTTTATTTAGGGGGTTACATTTAGTTTACACCAGTTCATTGGGATTCTGGAGGTGTTACTTGCATTCCTTTTGTGATGTGAGCAACTCCCTCTGTTGAGCAGGGGTTCCCACGCGGTTAGCTGGTGATCAGCTCTTTGTCCTGTGAGGTTTGGAGTGGGGTGGAGTCTGTTGTTTCAAGTTTTTGAGGCAGCAAAAGGACTAGTCGTGTTGACTTCTGGTTTCATGGTGTACTAAACTTAAGTAGACTCTCGATGGAAAAGAAAGAAAGAAAAGATATCAGAGGTGGGAATCATTCAGTACACCAAATTAGCTTTGCAGGGACATCAAACATGAACCATCTATGATCTTGTTTAGCTGTGGTAGAGTTAAACATTGATTGCAGAAGTATTAAAACCACAATATTATTACATAAGCAAGAGACTTGTTGCAAAACACCTGATTACACCTAAAGAGAGAATAAAGAGTTACATTAAAGGCATCAGTCTTAGGGAAGGAGCTTATAGAAGCTTGACCATGTCTGTGATGAGCATTCCTTTGTGTTGTAAATACCTTGGAATTGTATTACACACTGACCATCCAGTCTTTTTATGGGTAGAAGAGGTTGATGGTGTATCATTTGTGGAATAAAGCAAAATAATGTCTGATTGGCCACATTCGTTACACATATATTTTTAGTCTGCATGTGTAAGTATTTGACAAGTAAAATCACCAAATCACCATCATGTATAAAACAGCATTTTTTATGGTTTAGTTGGAGTAGTGCATGTGAACAGAGACTGTTTATGCAATTATTTATCATTTTCAAAATTAATAAATACTTTTTTTGTGTACATGCAAAGACGACCTGATCCTTTCCAGTAAATCTGGCCTTGATTCTGGACAGTTCTTTACACACACTCCATCTGAAAGTAAGATGAATTATGTCTAAATAGAAGGATGTCTAGCCGTGTTACTGGCTGAATAGATGCAAAGAAGATTGTGCGCTTGCTTTTGGCACGTCTTTGAGTCAGAGCTGCTGGCTGACAGATATCAGATTAGCTGTCTCATAGTTTTAAAGCACATTTCTTCTTCTTAAAGGTTAAAAGTGAGGTTATGGATTTTGCAGTATGTTTTAATGGTTATTTGTGATGGTGTTTTTATTTTGTCGTATTTAAAATGCAGTGTTGCAGTGTACCTGATACACTTGGTTCATTAATCTGTACTTTACACCAAGGACCATAAGAAAAACAAGCTTTACTTTTAAAACGTTATTGTCTTAATGAATTTTCTTGACGTTTAAAGAAAGAAAGAAAGAACACAACAACTACATCTTAAATGCAACATCTAATTAAGTATGTCATTTCTAGTTTTAGAACTCAAACACTAAGGTGAAATCACACAGTAATTGTTGCTTCTTCTGTTAAAAAAAATAAAATAAAAAGGATGAAAACATGCTATTGGTGAAACATACCAACAACCTGAGCCCCAAAATAGTCGAAAACATAATTTGTTTCACATCAACGCATCTCTGGCCTTTGCTGGGGTTGAAATTGCAGGTCTTTGTTGTATGAATAGTCTGTCCTGTGAGAAGTGGATTTTCTGGTCATAACATTACCTTGCTGATTATTCTAGCTTGAATTAAAACCTATGTTTGAATATCTGGCACAATAATCGCTCAGTACACCAACAAAAGCTTGTCATTTCACGCATCAGTGTTGCATTTCTAAATGGCTCATGCCTTCAGTCCATGAAAAGGCTGAATTCATCACCAAGGTCACATCAATAATTAACTGTCTGTCAATTGACTGATCCATGAATGCCTGCACTGATATTTAAAAGGAATGGCGTGTGCTCGAAGGGTCGAAGGTAAACATGCGGCTCGTGAGAACGTCTCATATTTGAGAACCAGACGAGTAGTTTACTACTGTATAAGGGATTCAATAGCTTTTGATAGATTTAGATTTGGCTGCAATGTCAAACTAATTTATAATGGAATTGAGCATTCTTTTAAAACAAATAATTCACTCCCATTACCATGGTCTTTGATCTTGAAGAAAAAAAAAACACACAATTCCACATACTACAGCCAGTGATTACATTATTCAATCAACCTACATATCTTAGGACTGTAGGAGAAACTGGAGCACCCAGATGAATCCCACATGAATTATAGGAAGAACATGTAAACTCCACACAAAAAGGCATCCTGGCTGAGCCATGACTCAAACCAGAGAACTTGTTGCAATGAGGTTACAGTGCTACACATACAGGAGCTGATTAAAAGGTGCCATATAATGAAAATCTGGATATACCCAGGCATAGCTGAATAATAATAGTTTAGAACATGAAAAGGAGATACCTGTATGATCAATGATCACTGAAAATAATTATGTTAAAAACAAGAAAGGCAAGTATAGCTTGCAGAACCAAATCTTTACATTGTTTTTGATATAAGTGACAGGAACAGATAGTGAATGGCATAAAAAATATTAATAATAAAAAATAAAAAACAAGTTTAAAATATGAGGGAGAGAGAGAGGAGCATCAGAGAAGAGCTCGTTAATATTTATGACCATTCCAAATATGGTCAATATGGAGCTTCTGATTCTAGGGCTAATTACTTATAAATGATCACATAAACCTTTTCTTAGGATTATTTTTCAACTTACATATTACATACTATATAGATATCAGAGAACAAATTAACTTACTGAATCAATGCACTATATGACATATTTAAGAAAAATATAGAAAGGAAAAATATTCCAACTAATTGAGTGATGGCCTCCAATAAAATATTTTAATAAATAAATACCTTAATAAATAAATGTGTTTTTAATATCAGCAGAATGTTAAATAAAAACTATACAAAGCAATTATTTAATGAGTGTGAATCATGACCTTCTGAATGGTATTGTTGACAAGATTAACGTACCAAACATTTTTTAAAGGGCCGCTAGCCCACAGGGCAAACTTCATTACTCAAATAAATAAATACCTGCCAAAATGAATTCAGATATTAATAAAAAACTATTAAAATAATTTATACGAACATAATTGAATGATGGGCAACACGGTGGCTCAGTGAGTAACGATGTCCCTTCACAGCAAGAAGATTGCTGATTTGAGCCCCAGCTAGGTCAGTTGGCATTTCTGTGAGGAGTTTGTATGTTTTCCCCATGTTGGCATGGGTTTCCTTCAGGTGCTCCAGTTTCTTCCACAGTCCAAAGACATGCGCTATAGGTGAATGGAATAAGCTAAATTGGCCGTAGTGTATGTGTGGGTGTGATTGCAAGAGTGTATGGGTGTTTCCCAGTGCTGGGTTGCAGCTGGATAAGCATCCGCTGCGATAAACATATGCATATAAGTTGGTGGTTCATTCCGCTGTGGTGACTACTGATTAATAAAGGGAATAAGCCGAAAAGAAAATGAATGAATAAATAAATAATTGAATGATTAGCAGGGATGGCTTACGTGAAAATAACGTTTTGACACAGTGTTGAGATTCCGAAGAGTGTTTCGAAACACTGCCCCGAAGCATTATCCGAAACACACAGGTCACATGACTAAGGTAATTTGAAACACGCAGATCATGTGACTAAAGTGTTTTGAAACACCAGGTCATGTAACTAAAGCGATTCAAAGCATCAGTCATTTCAGAAGCGTTTCGAGACCTGGCAAAACTGCATTAGACTGACAGGGTCAGAAAAAAAAATTGTATTTCATGCAGCCTGGTGGACTGTGCGTGTTCACAGACTAAACGTGCTGCAAATGGCTTGACTTGTACAAATACTCTGAAATTATGACTTGATTTATTTTAATAATGTTACTTTTTAATGACCAAAACATATTTATTCACAAAGTGTTCATTCGAATGTCAGACCAATGCTAAAATAAAACTGTACAAGAAGAGAACATTTAAAAACTAACATCTATAGCTGCATTAACCTGGTTTTAAACCCATTATTTCTGCATGCTAGCACTGCTTCACTAAATCACTTGAAACCTCAACTCTACAACGTGGGGTTTAATACATCAATTTGCTTAACTGTTTATTTGCTGAAGCTGTTCCAGAGCAATACATAAAAACTGACCATTAGGGTTTGGGTTTCGAAGTTTTGAAACGTTTCAAAGCTTTGACACATTTGGTTCAACTGTTTCAGTGTTTCATGAATCCTCACTTTGCCCACCAGTAATGAGGACTTCTGAAGCAAAACCAGTTGAGAAACTACAATACTTACATTTACACCATAATACTTAAATCTGAGAAATGCATGTAGCATTTGCCAGATTTATTTAGAATCTCTGACAAAGCAAGAAATTGCTCTCCCTTTTACAGCAACATCAACTGTGAACACATTATAAAAACCTTCAAAAAGGATTTTCGTCCACCGATTTATAATTTCAAAATTGTGTTCACGAATCCCTGAACATTAAGCATGCCCACATCCATACTCAATGTCAGCTCAGCTTAAACCCCTATCACACAACACAAAGTTCAGCAAACAGCAGGACAAGATCATGAATCACAGGAGTCCTAATGAGCTTTCGTTATGATGTTAAAAGCATTGAGCTCAGGAGGGAGATCAGACTTACAGCTCTTTGTTCTTATTTTACAGAGGTTTTGCTGTTCCCTTACTCATAGATTTAGAAAGTGCTCATATATGTGTGCAATGCTGACCAAGCAGAAATTTTGACTTCTCAGCAAAAGTTTTTCTTTTTCTTTTTTTCACTTGCTGTTAGACATATCAGTTCTGGAGACAAATTTGACCAAAAAAAATTCAGTCCCTGCTGTCATATGCATTATTATTGTACTAACATGTTGATGTTACAGAAATTCAGTTTGCCTTGAAGCTGATCAAGGTTTTATCAAACTTGTTTTAAACATAAACATATTAGTTCATTACAAATGCTATTTAATGATACATTCACTCACGTATGAAATATTCAGCCACTTTAATGATCATTAACATGTATTTGCTTATGTGTTTGATTACATTTCAAGAACACTTTTATCTGCATTCTAAAGTTTATTCTAAGTGGATCACTTTGGTATTGTCTTAAGACAATTATAGATGTCCAATAGTTTTAGGACCACTTTAATTTAATGTGTAGATCCACTTCAAATGTTGACTACTGTATATAAAGAGTTCTAATGCAAAAGCCTTTGAGTGTCATCTGAAATGTTCCTCTAATAGAGCATTTTTGCATGTTGGGCTTTATATAATAGATAAATAGAAAACTGTTGTAAAAGCAGTGTTGGCAACTATTTTCACTGAAAAGGCGATAAGTTCTGTTTGAAAAGTTGTTAAATGTCACTAGATTGTCATGCGTCAATTTGCATATTAATGACATCATCAAGTCCAACAGTTTCTGTTTGTGTAACAGCCTATGGTTAATAAAGGGGTATTTGTATATGCACTATGCTTTTTTATATTCATCTCAATTTAATTAAATGCATTGTTTGAATGCAGTAGATGTGTAGTGAATTTGCAGAAATCTCAGACATAATAACTCAGAAACTGGTGCCACTAAAATCTCTGTGATTGTGAACAAGCAAAAAATGAACAGTCAGGTTGAATTTAAAAAATATGAAAAGCAGATCGGTTTGACTGTACCAGGGAAATACCTCACACTCGCAGTGCTAAAACATTTGCCATTGGTATGCAGAGGAATGATCTGCTCTCAGGCTGCAGGTGGGAGAGACTGCTGTGTGAGGACTGGGACGCATGTATATGGGGACATTATAACACAACTGTCTGAAATGCTTGATTGTGATTAGTCAGACATGGCATTCCAAAGTATGTTATTCCCTGACAACAACCTCTGAAACTAATAACCCAGGTTTAATGAATTATTACAGCTCAGAACGAAGTTGTGTGTATTTTTTTGTTTTGTTTTGTGGAACAAAGTCATGTAAAAAGTGAGATTTAGTACATCCAGGCTGTTATTTATTTATTAACATATAAATGTATTCAATGTTAATAAATAAATGTTATTCAATTCACCTGTAGCGCATGTCTTTGGACTGTGGAGGAAATCGGAGCACCCATAGGAAACCTCTGGCAACACAAGGAGAACATGCACACTCCAAACAGAAATGCCAACTGACCCAGCCAGGACTCGATCCAGCGACCTTCTTGCTGTGAGACTCCATTTTGTGACTAAATAATATGTAGGTTAGTGTATGCTTTATTCAGCCAGTTTCATTTCTGTCGGCTTAGCTGTTAATTAAAGCATTAATCAACTATTGTGGCTCAGAATAATGTTTTGTGTCTTAATGCTTGAGTATTGTGGAAAATAACTGTGTAATAAACAGTATAAAGTACAACCAGGCGGATTTATTTTTAAAGAATAAACCCCTTCAGTCTTATACAACAATCCTGCAATTGGAGTTTAGATATTAGAGTTAAACACAAATTTTACATGTATTTGTCAGGCAAAGACTTTCCATTCAAATTCACATAATTAAATTAAAAAGCCAAATCAGGAATGTACATCAACTACCAAAAGATACATTTAGGACTTAGAGATGAATACCTGACCGTGTAGAAGTACGTTGCACATAGAAGTCTTGGTGCACAGCTTAGAGACTCACACACTACAACAGGGTATCCTAGCTGATCCCACAGACACTTTTGCACCTTTCCCTTAAATACTCAAATCACAACAAACCATCATAAATTCAAGACAATACATTCTTCACAAAGACCTTTGTCTGGTCATGCGTTGATAAGAAGACAATTTTCTCTTTAGTGTAGCATCTGGCAAAGATCTTATCAAAGCCGAAACCCAGATCAACACACACAAATGAAATTATGAAATATTACAGTGAAATTGAGACCTCTTTACCAATCACACAGAAACATCTAAAATTATACCAAACATTAATATAGAGACACAAGGTACACAATATTAAAAACTTGGACATTCTGTGTGGAAAGTCAAGGGCAGAGAGGGAGACTCAGGATGCATGATCGAGACAGCTGAACAATTGGTTTTCTAGCTGACCTTCTTCTCAGATTAGAAAGTTTGTTGGTTTAGTGTCTGTCAATTCTTGTGGTCTTGCTTCATGGAATTCCATAACAGTTCTAAGGGTCTGATATTATAGAGAGACTTAGCCATCCTTACACATACCTTGGAATGTCATGACTGACATGTCAGAATCAAGATAGCTGTGTAATAAATGAAATTAATTTTTTCTATTTAAAATTGCCACCTTTTTAAAAGTATGTACATATGGCAAAAACAAAGCAGTAAATATCATAAATTTGTGTGGAAAGTTTAAACAATGCACATTAAAACTAACAACTAATTTATGTACTACAACTAGTTTGATCCCTGCTTACCTCAACCTAAAACATATATCTTGTAATTATGTGTAGGAGTATATGTTTTCTTTTACAAAAAAAGTAACAGTGCATAAACAATGTTCTGTATTTTAGTCAGAAATATAACCCTAACCTTTTGCTGATTATAGATTCAGTTTGCAGCCAGACTTTCGAAGTGATTATTATTACCACTGCAGTGTCACCAAGTGATGGTCATTTTCCATAACTTAAGAAAGCTGAGCTCATTCGTACACAAAGAAACACAAGCTTGTTGATTTGATCTGGGTTGCTGGGAAAAGCTTTCTTGCCTTTTAATCTGTTTTGCACTTGGCAGCATGCTGAGTGTGAGTCTGTGTCTGTGTGAGAGTTTGAGAGCCTGTGGAGATTGATTATCTCATAGGACCAGATAAGTAGAGTGAATTGGAGATACAAGAAAAAAAAAAAAAGGCCAGTAGTTTGGATGTACAATAGCAACACCAGCACTCGACTGCCAATCATATGAAAACATCCTGCATGCAATCAGGCAGCATAACAAACCACATTTTACATGTTCTGAAGAAAACATGAGCGGTTGCTGGGATGTTTTCAGAGGCTGCTCACTGGAAAAGTCAAAGGACAGCAGGTCTCACAAAAATAATTTGCAAAGCTCCATCAGAAATAATAACAGCCCTCTCTGTTGTTTAGTTTTAGCAAACACGTTGTAATCTGGCACAATTTTTAGCACCTCACATTGAAAATCTTGCTCTTTGTGAATAAAAGTCAGTGTGACTATGGTAAACAGCAGCTCGAAGTTCCAATATGTGATATAGCTCGCATGAATAAATAAATAAATAATATATGAGATAAAGTAAATGTCACAAAACCACCTCATCCCATCTCGGTATGGCAGAATGTTGCAGTACATCTTTCTATATTTAAATACGTATTTATCTTTGCCTTCATTTCTTATAGATGCAGTTGTCTGCAACACATCATACTGTACAGTGTAGTAGCGTACCTGTAATTTATTTTGAAAAATAAGATATATGGCAGTCATATACATTTAGATGAGTGATACTTTAGGTGGCATCTTGTCACTGAAATATTTGTGACCACTGAAGCCTCCCTTTAGCTTTTATAGCTTTCTATTTGACATTGTAATTTCAGGGAAGATAAAAAAATAGGTTACAGGGAACATTTTAAATATGGGCCATGGCTTACATTTCGTAGGACACAGGCCTTCAATTCCAGGACTACTGTCATTCAGAGCAGCATTTACATACAATTATTAGCCCCGATGATTTAAAAAATATATATATATATATATTTCTCAAATTATGTTTAATAGACCAATGACTTTTTCAGTATGTCTGATAATATTTTTTCTTCTGCAGAAAGTCTTATTTTGGCTAGAATAAAAGCAGCTTCTATTTATTTTAAAACATTTTCAGGTCAAAATGATTTACCCCTGTAAGCTATACATTTTTTTGATAGTCTACAGAAAAAAACATCATTATACAATAACTTACCTAATTACCCTTACATGCCTAGTTAACCTAATTAACCTAGTTAAGCCTTTAAATGTCATTTTAAGCTGTATAGAAGTGTCTTGAAAAATACCTAGTTAAATATTATTTACTGTCATCATGGCAAAGATAAAATAAATCAGTTATTAGAAATGAGTTAATAACTATTATGTTTAAAAATGTGTTGAAAAAAATCTCCGTTAAACATAAATTGAGGGGGAAAAAAAGGGCTAATCATTCAGGGGGGCTAATAATTCTGACTTCAGCTGTATATCTAAGTCATTTATCAATTTAATTATTATATATTTTAAAGTTATTTTATAGGGTTTTACACATTTCATTAAATAAGACAGCAGAGTACTCTTAATTTGTATCATTGAAGTGAATAATTAACTCTGTGTCAGGGTTTGAGGTGAAGGAAAGGCGGTGAGAACCCAAATGCAAATAACTAAGGATTTTATTATATAAAAGAAACAAAAACAAGTAATACAACCCTGTGTGGGGAAAACACAGTAACATAACAAAACTGACTTGATTCGGCTCGGCTTGACAGACACAGGATAAACGACGACGAACCAGCACAGGACAGAGCACACTGGGAGAATAAATATGAAAAGCAAACCAATAAACTGACAAGCGGGCAGGTGAAGATAATGATAAATAATAGCATAACAAGATGGGTGGGACAAGATGATAGTCAGGAGAGCACATTACACAAAAAAAAAACACAAGCCATGTGCTAATGTAAATCAGGACTAGAACACACAGCCAATGAGAGAACTCATTAACCCCGTGTTCACATGAAACACAACACTAAAGCATGCGGCTCATGTAAACATGAGAGACCATGGTCAAACTTCTATTTGCTCTTTGCTTAAGACTGATGCTTTTAATGTAAACCTTTATTTTCTTTTGTGTAATTAGGTGTTTTGCAACAAGTCTCTTGCTCATGTATTAATATTATGGTTTTAATACTTCTGTAATCAATGTTTAACTCTACCACAGCTAAACATTGGCTCATGTTTGATGTCCCTGCAAAGCTAATTTGGTGTACTGAATGATTGTTTACATTTTATGTTAATACGTGTGCAACTTATTAACATTTTAAAAAACTTAAAAAATTTTTTGCATTGGCTTACACTCAGAATGCCTATGCAAATCATCCCGCTTTGGAAGACTACAAAACGTGTCTCGGGGGAGTTAACTTCTTATTGGTCAATTCGGCTCCGGAGGGTGGGTACAAAACCATCCTTATAAATGCTTGTGCCTAAGGCCACCACCCAGATTAGAACCCAGACCAGAACCCAGAAGAATCCAGGAGAACCCCAGAAAACTCCAGGGAGCAGGCGTGGACCCTGACAAAATGGGTTAACCGCACAGCTCAGACATTCCCATCTCTAAAACTTTTCCTTCTTTCTTTTCCGTTGAGAGTCTAGTTAAGTTTAGTGCACCGCAAAACCAGAAGTCGACACGACTAGCCCTTTTAACTAGCCCAAAACTTGAAACTACAGACTCCACCCCACTCCAAGCTTCACAGGACAAAGAGTCGACCACCAGCTAAGCACATGGAAACATTAGCTCAACGGAGGGAGTTCTTCACATCACAAAAGGAATGCAAGTAATGCCTCCAGATTATCACTGAACTGGTGTAAACTAAAAGTAACCGCAAAGAAACCATAGAAGGGTTAAATTAATTAGTTTTTGTTTGGTCTTACAAAATCCAAGGTTTTTCCATCATTGCACTCTCTCAAACTCTTATTTTTCTTCCTTTACTCTTTTCTACAACTGTGTGAACGCTCCGATTACTAAGGTAACCCTCGTTCCCTGAGGGAGGGAACGGAATTGCTATGTGGAAACTTTCACTATGGGGATTTCATTCAGAAAGCCAATCATCTGAAAGAGTGTGTAAACGGGCCAATGAAATGCCAATGAGTTGGCAGCTTCAGCTTGCGCACCTGATGCTTGTTGCAATCAATTTGTTATAAGGAGCACAGCACGCACAAAGCCAAGACTTTCACCTCAACAGCTAAGGGGCAATCATTATGGCGAAGGAACAGCATTCCCCCCCCCCGGGAAACGAGGGTTACCTTAGTAACCGGAGCGTTCCCCTTTGGGAGGGGAACTTCAATGCTATGTGTAAACTTCAATGCTATGGGGAAATGTATGGAAAATGCTATAATGATTGAACCTTACCTTCGCCCCTGATGAGAGGTTTGCCAGGCAAAAGAGAGTGTGAGCGCACCTGCGTCACCAGAGGTGCGGTCTTCCAATGTGTTTCCTGGCCCTTACTTATCCCACTTCAACAGAAGATTTACGGATTTAGATATATTTTCGGGAGGCGCAAATGCGTCTAAAATAATTTCTAGGATTTTTATTTGACAGTACGGTGGGAATGTGTGCAGTCCCGATAGGAAGGACGCTGCAGAGGGCACCTGCTACCCAAGTGGGGAGACTGGTGGCAAGCGAGCATATGGACTAGCCCTGAGAAGGGGGAGTACGCACATGAATATAAGATGGTTAGCGGTAAGAGAAGACACGGGTCCACCTGTGAGGGGAGACTGTACCGTGGCAGTATAAGCATATAGGATCACCTAGTGGATATCGCACATAGCAGGCACCTATACCCAGAACGCGAGCTGACCAGCAGCAGAACAATAACATAACTTGCCAGCGCCTGACTCCTCTGCTGAGTCAGATGCTGGGGGCCTCGGAGGATCTGCAGGGTTGGCCAGCATTGAACTTTACTGAGAGTGAAAAAACGCACGTATCTCTGTGTTAGAGAGAATGGCACAGCAAGCGTTTTACAACACCTAACCGAATTTCTCATTCACCGCGTGAGGAAATCGGCTCCCCTCAAAATTAATAAATCTCTCAATAGTTGTCGCCCAGCCCGCAGCTCTACAGTGTCTGTTAGAGAGGCGCCGCGTGCTAATGCCCAAAAGGATGCGAGCTTCGAGGAGTGCGCTCTTACTTCTGGGGGACACGGCTCGCCCTGGCTCAGAGGGCGAGAGAGATGGCATTCACTGTTCAGTGGGTATGTTGCAACCTCTGTTTGGATACAGCACTTCCCTTCTGCCGATCACTGTAACAGATAAAAGAGCTGAGTACGGTCCATTTAATATGTAAAGTGCGAAGGGCGCAGCAAATAAAGGGACTAGGTCTGCCTCCTCCGTGGGCAGCGCTTGCAGGTTCACTACGTAGCTGAAAGAATGCTGTAGGAACCTAGAGCACCTAGGTGGGCGAGGGTCTCAGGTAAACGTGAGAGTGGGCCGGCCCAACACACTGGCACATTTCACTGACTGAAAATGCCTTCAGATACCCACCCATTTGGCCGATGTGAACGCGATCTTAAGATACTGAGTCGAGTGATCGAGCAGACCTCTCCTAAGAGAGATCTCCAAGTGGGTATGAGAGGGAAACAGGAATAATTAATATCCAGTCTCGCGCCTCTGGGAACTGGATGATGAGACGATACTTCCCAGCGCGCCGCCATACCCGCATCCTTAGAGCGGGGATGATTGTAACGCCAACCCTTCAGAGCGGAGGGGACAGCCTTAGCTCCAGTCAACTGAAGGAGGATAGCATCACTTTGATCTGGCATGTTCGGGGTTTCCTTCTCTGTCTGAGTTAGAGAGAGAAAGGCACAGCTGGCCAGTCGGGGGAGTCTCCATTTTCCCAGATGAAACTGCCGTAAGAACGAATGGGCTGCACGGTTTAGCTCGGTGAGGAAAAATGGAATGCAGCGATTGCGCTGCGTATGAGTCCGGGGGAGCAGACGGCGAGTGAGCTGAGACATGCGTATCTGACTGCACCGCCGTGAATTCCTGGGTGAATTCACCATCGCTGTCGCCGAACAGGCCAGACTGGTATATGGGGTAGTCAAGAAAGTGAACTTTGTCGACTCCGCGCATATTTTTGCCAGGTTTAGCCTGAGGTGGCACTCCTGGACCACTATCGTGGCCATCGTCCTTCCCGGGGCACACTGGGACTCAGTCGGGTGCGGTGCGGGGCTTGTAACAAGCCTGTGTCAGAACCACCCTCGTGCAGCTGGGCCAGCGCACGCGCGCATGGACCCTGGCATGCAGGGTGGAAGCAGCCTGGCCCGCGGCTGTGTGGGCTCTGGCTCGGGAGGCAGAAGACCAACACGCCTTGGACGGGAGATGAGGCTGATTCCAGCAGAAGGAGGCACCATGCAGGCCCGTGATGGCACTCTCAATTTGGGGAATCGACTCGTACTCCTTGGCTGCTCCACCATCAAGGGTGGTAAGGCGGAGGCGCACGCAGATCAGACAGAAAAAGGTGCCCTCAAGACTGTGTGAGCCCACTGTGCACTTCCGGGAAGAAAGGGATGGGAGACTAGAAGGTCTTGCCCTTTAATCCTCCACATACACCCATCTAGTCGGTCTGGCTGCGGGGCTGGGGGATAAACCATCTCCAGACCCATGACCGAAACAGCCCGGAAAAGCACGGTTACCATGTCTGTTTCAAGATCATATTAATGCATATTAATGAATCTAATGTCTTAAACTCTGATCTTGCTACCCTGCATAAATATAAATGGGTTTTTATTTTTGATAGCAATAGCCGTAATTGAAGTCAACTGTCCATTCGAATGATTGCTGGATGATTCGTTTGTTTGGATTTAAAGAGTCGATTCTTTGGAAGCTCCGTTCAAATAAATCTTCAATTCACTTTGAGCCAATTCGCTAGACAACACACACCAGGATGAGAGCACACATCTTGAGCACGCCCAGACCCCACCTGAGGATGGCCAAGACAGCGCTCATACAAAGACGAAGACAGACAGGAAATATAAGTGCTCGAGCTGAGCACCACATACTAGACAAGACAGGACTAGTGTCTGACCCTGCCACCAAAACAAGAATTAACAAATCTGAAGTGGCAGAATCCTGACACTCTGGATTAAAATACCAATGAACACTTAACTTTCCAATAAGGCATTTCAAGAGTTCACACTGAGATAATGCTTGACTATATTAGCTAGTTTGGCATGCTGCCCCGGGAGAGAACCCTGAGCTCAGAGAAAGGTGAGCCCAAGGCTCCCGCCTGGTCAATAAGCATTAGGAGGGATACGAGATCAGGTAGTTCTCGATAACGTCCCAAAAATGCTACTGGCTCAGGACAGCAGCCATGTATTCGAAGAACGCCCCCCCAAAGTTAGAGAGAAGTGCTATATCCGGCTGCTGGATATAGTGGTAGAGAAGAAAGAAATAATAGATAGGTGGAGGGGATGATAACTCTTTGGAGTCTTAGCAACACCATGTATGGTGAAGACTTCCGCTAGAGGTGATGAGCTCGAGGTTAGAGCTTGAGGGTGACAGCACTATGTGTATAAATATATATCTGTATATGTAGACATATCAAGATATATATGTAATATACACGCACCTGACTAGTATATGCATATGTCCATTGTTATTATATACGCGCAAGTACAAAAACGCACGCGCATATGAACCCAAATATATATATATATATATATATATATATATATATATATATATATATACACATATAGAATTTTTTTTTTTTATGCATATAAATAGTCAGATGTATGAACCTAGGGCCAGTGGCAGTGACGTGACTCTTGCTCGTAGTCATGGCTGGGGAGGTTGGGCCAACAGGGCTGGTTCTAGCAGGGGTCGTGGGAATTTAGGGCGGTGAAGACTCCTGCTAGAGGGGTGACAGCACTAGTATAGCTTGGCTGGGGTGTTTTGGGGGGCAGTAGCTGGATTATAAGCTAGGATGATGGCTCCTTTTGGAAAGGGTCTTCTGGGCTTCTTTGAGATGGTTCTTGCTGAGGCGGATGTAAGACTTATAGGCATCCGATGACCATCTCCCCAGAGTTTGTATATGCTGTTGTGATAGCCCTTTATGTGCTGCAGTGGTGGCGGCTCCAATTCTAAATGAGTGGCTAGAGTATGATTCTGGTGGAAAGCCTGAAAGGCGAAGGACTGCTTTGAGGTGTTTTTGAAACCAGAAGCGTGTTTCTGGGTGGGATAATTCGTCTATAAAGCGCGGGGAGGAGGAGGAGGGACTGAGAGTTTTCCTGTAGTGCGTGTATGCTAGCAGTGTTTGAAATGAGCGTGTAGAAGAGGGGATGTCAAATATGTAAATAAGGTGTCCTTCGCGGGATTGATCTGTTTTGCTTTGTTTAATGAGGAATGATATTGTTTCCCCATCCATCAAAGCTAGATCTGATATAGTGGGATGAATGCTGGGCTCAAATTTTGAAGTTATGGAAATTTCAGAACTTCTAATGAATCCGAAGAAAGAAAGTATAAACATAGCATCTAGGGTACGGTCTGTGTGTCTGGATAGATAGCCTTTACGGAGGGTGGAAATGCATTTAGACAGTATATGGTGTGTGATGGGCAGCCTAGTGTCTGGGCGGGAAGGGTGGGCTTTTTGGATGCCTTTAATGAGAAGGCTAGTTTGCGAATTCGCTATGAAATCTGATGTAGAGCCGTGTATTAATTTGTAAAAGAAATGAATGCCGCTTAAATAGCTTCTGATGGAGCTGGCTTGTAGGTTTTTGTATGGATGGATATATGTGATGAATGAAGTGATAGTGAGCAGGGAAAAATTTGGAAATGGAGTGTTATGAAGGGAATGGAAGTGTTTAATGCATTCCATGCTGTAAAATATGCTTGAAGTGTCCTGGGAGCAATAGCGTTTAAAATGAGGGAAATAGATGTTTGGTGCAGGTGATGCATGGGGTGGTCTATGGGAATATCATCTCTGAATAGGGAGGCACTGGATGTGGATGTCGGTCTGCTTCTGGTGCAAGCATTCGAAATCTCTGAAACAGAAAACGAGAGAGAGAGCCAGCAATTTTATTATGAAAACCTGGTACATGATTAGCTGTTATGATAAATTGTTTTTTGGCAGAGATCCAAATAAGGCGGCGAAGGAGCGGCATTAGCGCGGGAGAATGTGAGCGCCTTTTATTAATGCATTGAACGATGGCTACGTTGTCGCAATGTACTAGAATACTGGAGGCGGACCATTCATCTTCCCATAATAAGGAAGCGGCTACTAGAGGGTATAATTCGAATAAGGCTGATGATTGTTGGTGTGGAGGAATTTCGAGCATTTGGTGGGGCCAGGAGGATGCGAACCAGCGGCCTTGGTAATAGCCCCCGAACACTGTGGAGGTATGATTGTGTATAGGTGAATATCGATCGGGAATTCTATTAGATCGCTATAGAAAAAGGAACAGCCGTTCCAGCATTTCAGAAAGGAAATCCAGAGGCTAAGTTCCTTACGGCATGGGTCGGATAGAGAAAGTGTTTCATCTAATCTGAGTACCGGTGCTGCCAGCTGTAGAAGGTGAGTTATGAAGGGGCGTCCTTGGGGAATGATACGCATAGCGAAATTTAGATGTCCTAAAATGGACAGTAATTCGTGCTTTGTGCATGTTTGTTTTTCCAAAAAGTTGTGGGATAGTAAGATGATGCGGTCGATTTTTTTCCTTAGGTAAGAAGCTTGGAATTTGTTTGAATCTAGGTTAATGCCTAGAAATTCCAGTGACGTACTGGGGCCGGAGGTTTTTTCCTCTGCGAGCGGAATACCGAGATTGGCGAAAACTTTTTTAGTTATCGCTAGGTGTTTTGCTGGAGAATTATTTGGGGGAGAGATAATGAGGAAATCGTCGAGGAGGTACAGAAGATGCGGAACGCCGTGGTTATTTGACAGGATCCAGCATATGGCTTTGGAAAGCATGTAAAAATTTTTTGGACTACTTCGGCATCCAAAGGTAAGACGCACAGCGAAGTAGAATTTAGATCTCCAATTTATGCCGAAAAGATGCCAGTAGTCGGCGTGTAATGGCATAACTTTGAAAGCGGAGGAAATGTCCACTTTAGCAAGTCAAGTGTTGCGGCCGACTAATTTTATCAGAGAGATAGCTTGGTCTATGTCATGGTAATTTAGCGCGTATTCGTCTGGAGGGATCGTGCTATTAATGCTAGAGAAGTAAGAATTATGAGGGGATGAAAGGTCGATTATGAGGCGTTTTTTGCCAGAAAACTTTCTGGTGGCTACGCCGATAGGACTAATTCGGTAGACACTGAATGGGGGAACGAGAAAGGGACAGATTATAAAATTATTATTGATCTCTTTCTTGATTATTGCTCTACTATTTCTGGTTCTGTGATGGCGGATTGTAGATTAGGGCAGGCCAGGTTATAGGATGGGAGAGTAGAGACGCCTGGGTGAAATCCGTTGGATAAACCTGAAATGAGAAATTCAGAAAAGTTAGAATCAGGGTGCAAACGTAATTCATATGCAAGTTGAGAAATATTAACAGGAGTCGACAGATATGGTTTAAATGTTTTATTAGCTTTTCGGACTTGGCAAACTGCGCGCGCGTGTGCGCCGCCGCAGTAGCTGCAAATGTGAAGGAATTTGCATGGTTGTCGATAGCATCTTCCGATATTAAAGTTGAAACAGGGATTAGGAGGTGAAGGGTTTTGAGAAGAAGAGTGAGAAGGAAGAAGAGAGGGAATAGCTGAGGGAGATGTGCAGGGAACGTAGCTTGTAGATCTTGGATTAGATGGGGCTGTATCAGGGGGAGGGATGACGAAAGGAAAGGAGGTGGTGGAGTAGGGACTGGAGCGGCAGACAGCGCAAGATAGATTACAGCAACCGAGAAAAACTCTGTTTTGGAGATCAATGTCGACAGCCCCCCAGTATTGACACTGATTCCATTGTGTGACACGAATAGCGCATTTAGCCGAAAATAACTTATGATAGGTGTAGAAATGGGTTCCCCCATAGGAGAGCGGGGAAAAATGGGGAAAAACTGAACAAATTACTTCTGTGTATCTAGAAAAAGCTACGTGAAATTGTGCTAATGAAAGAGTATGGGTTAGAGTGCTGGTGGATGATTTTAGAGTGAGTGAAAATTTGCCGCAATCTATCTGACGTTCCGTCGCAGGAGGTGCAATAGGTGAAAGGAGTGTGGAGAGGTCTATGTCAGCACCTGAGATGATGAGGTTCCTGATAGTATTGGAGACGGGTGGAGGTTGCAGGGCTGGAGCGTTCTGAGGGATGGGGAGGGGAACGGAAGTTGCTAGAGTGAAGGAGGGACGTGCTGAAGAAATGTGAGTGGGAAGAGGAGGATGCTGGGAAGGGTTAGTATTAGATGTGAGTGCTTGGTGAAGGGAAGAAGAGGGCATGAAAGATGGAATATTGGAGGGAGGAAAGGAAGGAAGGGGAGGGACATTGGCGCTGACGTTTGTGGACTGATGAGGGTGAAAAATATGGGCTGAAGAAGATGGTAGGTTGGAGGGAAGAGAAAACTGAATAGGATTGGAGTCGGGAGGAGGAGGGCTAGAGGATGCGCTGGAAAGGGGTGCTTGTGGCCAAGGGAAGGTGACGTTGCTTTGCAGGGTTGGGCCGATTTCTTGATTAATGTCCTTAGTTTGTGTAGATGAAGTTTCCATGGTGCTCCTGTTATCTTGGTGATGTTGAGATGGTGGTTTTTTGGTATTCTTGGTTTTTCCTGTTGCTTTCCTTGGTGGTCCGGGTTGGTTAGAGGCTGGCGGAGAAGAGCTGGGAAGTGGATAAGGGGCGTGGCGGGAGCGGGTATTT
>CAIGQZ010000690.1:15249748-15261628 GCA_903798205.1 Danio tinwini
TCTCCATGCCCTGCTATACAAACGAATAATGAATTACGGATCCGATCAACTGGTCTCTGAACGCGATTGACACCATCTTCTCGACAAGAAGTTTGGGCTCAGGAGGGCCCACTTGTCCTGCTGGGACGTTAGCAGCTGGATACGTGATGGACGGGTGGGAGAAGTGATGCGTTGTGTGCCTGGCTGCTCTGTCCCTGGAGGATATTGAAGATATCTATCTATTCTGAACTTTGATAACAGGGTTTCTGCTGATGGGTTTATGCAGGGCCCTGGGGTATCGAAAATTTATGAAAGTGGTCAGTGCTGCTCAAAACCCCACCAAGCTGGCCGGCTTGATTGAAACTGTAGCGGGCAGGATCACTAACAATCAGTATTAGACCGCAAACTGGAAAACATTGGAGTGAAATTAGCTGCTTTGCAACAAGATTTGGCCAGACCTGGAGACCAGTGACGGACATTAAATATCTGTAAAATTGGCAGATTTTTACCTAAATTTGAAAGTACTTTTCTTCTCTTTCGGCTTCTCTGTGTTTTCCAGCCAGACGGCCTTGGCTGGAGAAAAACAACTTCTCCCGGATAGCAAGATAAGGAGACGCTCTGAAATTCCTGCTCCTTGTCAAGGACACCTGTTGGACTCTACAGGTCTACACACACATACACAGCTACAGATAGACTATCACTACACTAGGCGGGTCTGTGACCAGCGCTCTTCAGCTGCAGGCCGTATGGCTGCCCGCCATTACTGGACTATATCCACATCCCCTGTTCCCATCCCCTGTTGCAATATTTTGTCTATGTCTATGTGTTTATGTGCTTGGTTGCTGGGGCTTTTTTTTCTCCCTGATCTCACACTGCTCTAATTCAAGAGCAAGGTGAGAGGGAGTTTTTTTTCGCCTCTCTCTCTTAAATTGTATCTTACTTCCTTCAAAAGCTACCTCCCGTGACCTGTCTTCCCCTGAAATGTGATGTTTGTGTATGGTTGGAGGGGGGTCCAATTTCACTATATGCCAGTGTATGTGAATACATGGAAGTATATGTGACAAATAAAGGCCTTGATTGATTGATTGATTGATTGAAGTGAATAAGGGCTTAGCTAGAGCTTCACTGCAGTTGCAGTGGTGCTATGGGTGACTGCAGCTCAGCGGAGCGTTTCTGCTGCTACAGAGTTGCAGTGGGTCAGTATGGAGGCAATGTGTGCTCCTGCAGAAGCATTTACTGCTGTATGAGTGCAGGGGAGTGTGACGATGGTGGTATTTGGAAATGTAAGTGTATATGAGCTTGTTTAGACCATCGCAGCTGCAGCAATTGAAACTCTGGGCGACCCCTAAATGAGTCGGAGCTGTGGTGAGCGAGAGTGAATAGAAGTATGGGATAGTTCAAGTTTGGAGGGAAAAGTTAAAGGAAGAAAAAAGGGGGAACGGTAGTGAATGAGCTCATATGTTAATAGGAGGCGGAATAGGGGGGAATGGCAGAGTTGTGCTTATACCTAGAAATGCATGTGGGAGAAAGTCGGCTGGAGATGATCAGCTGGGCTTCCCTTAGGTGATATTGCTCTCCTGTTGTGTAAGAATGCTAAGAGGGTTTGGAATGGGTGTGTGGGGGAGGGGATATTAAAAATGTATATAGAATGTCCTTTGTGAAATTGATCTGTTTGCTTTGCTTAATAAAGAAAGATAAGAGTTTCTTCATCCTGCAAAGTTAGATCAGATATGGTGAGGTGGATTGTGGGATTGAAATTTGATGTTAGTTCAGAACATTTCAAAAACTAAAAAGGCTAGTGTGAATATGGCAGAGGTGTGGGCTGGTTAAGTGGAAGTAGAGTGTGAATGTATTTGGAATGGATCTGGAGTGTAGTAATAGGTTGGATGAGGGTCAGCTGCTGTAGCCGGCTGTCATTGTCTCTGAAATGAGAAACAAGAGAGAATCAGAAATTAAATCTTTAACACCATGGTACATGTACGGCAGGCATAATAAATTGTTTTAGCTGATATCCATGCGAAGCGTCTTAATTAGGGCATGGGCAACTGTGAATGGAATTGCTTTTTGTTAATGCATGGTATGATAGCTTTGTCGTCGCAATGTGCAAGGATGGTAGGGGTAGGCATTCGTTCCCCCACAGGATGGCAGATGGATGGAAAGCTGAGGATATGGGGTGTGGCTTGTCTGGTGGTCCTTGAAGTACTTCTCGAAGACTGAGCAGGTGACGTGATAGTGAAGTGGAGTTTAAACCCCTTAGTGATATAGAAATTTGTTTAAATGCAAATGTATTTAACGTCAATGGATGAAACATTACTCTTTTCGTCAGAAATATCCTCCTTCTATTCATAGCAGTCAAGCGGGAAGTTTGTTTCTTTGCTGTTTTCACATCCAACCGACTTACCATTATAAACTTACATATGACACTTGTGTATGGACATATGAGTCACTGTGTCATATTACGATTGGGCTGCTATGCTCGATGTGTTGAATGTTTTTCACTAGTTGGGTAAAAATCTTTCAGAAATTAAAAGGCTATAAGAAATGGCAGAGTATTTTATTTATTTATTTTTATTATATTTTTTATTTTGTATTATTATATTTTATTTTATTATTATTATTAAACATATCAACTGCCGACATCAAACCCTGAACTTAAAAAGCGATGTCACCACTTAGTAAAACTGTGTGAATGGAATGTTAGTTAATGGGCTTAACTTGATTAAAGTCACAAGCATATTTGACCCAAATCATTGACAAAGTCTTTTGCAACAGTCAAGAGAGAGGGCGGGGCTATCTCCAGTTTTTTAGAGCTCATTGGATGGTGACACTTCTCCTTTCAGCTATTGGCTCAAAGAATTGTCAATCAAAAGTGCAATAGGCCAGCCGCCATTTTGTTGATCAAATCACTATTGTTTATGACTGGAGATGCTGCTCTACTGAACATAATCCAGTGACTAGTTTAAAAGATAACATTGCATTCCATGGATGTTTATCAACGTATGAATATGTTGTGGATTAATGTTTTGCGGATTGGATATTTAGGAGCCATGTGCACCCACTGACACTGCTAGCTCTCTCAATCTCTCTCTCTAAAGTTGCTTTATTGGCATGACATACAGTATTGCCAATGCATTTTAGATATGTATAAGTTATGTAATATATTTACATCATTAAATTAGTAAAATATACAGCAAATGAGAAATAAATAACAAAAAAAGGAATAAAAATAGACATTATTGCTGAAATTTTAATAATTACTAGAATAAAAAGTGTAGATTATTTAAAAAGGCAAATTAGTTGATAAGCCATTTCTAATGGTGTACAAATACTTTGCAGTCAGTATATTTTGTTCTCCCCAAGTATAAAGTGAATCTGACTTGTTTATTCAATGATTAATCATTTAATGTTTCTCTCACGGCTGTGTGCATGCAGTCAGCTGCGAAAAGGTAATGCAAAAACGCATTCAAATAATAGCAACTTTAGAAAGCAAAAGTACAATCTGAATCTCCTACATTTTAGGAGATTCAGGAGGACATTTTGCCGCAAAAGGCGCATCTCTGTGGGTCTGCAGAGCACGTGATTGTCTGTGGGAGTGTTGGAAACGTGCAGAGCGAGAGAAGATTTTCCACTGGTTAATTGATTGTGAATGTTTGGCTTTCTTGTATGGATACAAAAAAGTGTAAAAGGATGATACTAATAGTATTATTCATGTGTCACCAACAAATATACTTGGGCGGCCATTAATATACCTGGGCTGGCCGCCCAAGTAAAGTCTATGTGTGGGAAGCACTGGAGAAACTTCAACTCAACTGAAAATGCACTTCAACTCTGAAAACTGGACTGACAGAGTTTCAATTTACTAGAACTTTTATGTTAAGCTGCTTTGACAATCTACATTGTAAAAGCACTATAGAGATAAACATGAATTGAATGGAATTGATAATCTTGTGTTGGATATAAAATGATAATCAGAACAGACCCACCAGTGAAGAACCAGAACTGTCTTTATCTGGCACATTCAGTTCTAGAAATGAGAGGTGTGGAATATGAGGTGCCTGCCACTCGATGAAAGGCAAAGTGTGAATTATTTTCTGACCATAATATCAACTCCAGCTGTTTAATAGAGCAGTTTAGTTTAAATGACTCAACTTGGAGCCATATTGCAATTCTTGAGTGCTGCCACAGAGAGTACACACACACACACACACACACACACACACACACACACACACACACACACTATGATATCAACACACATGAGAATCAAAGCTCTGTGTCTCAGCAGGATGTTGTTTTTTTTCCTTGACTCATGTCAGTGCTACTGTATCATATATTAGGGTGTTTGTGACATTACATACACATTTCATAGAAACTGTGTTGTGTAGTGTTAAATAGGCTATAGCGCAACAGGAGTCCTCTAGAGCATTTACATTTTTTCTTTTCTTTTGGTAGATGCTTTTATGCAAAGCATCTTACAGCATGCAGTTGAGTTTTATCAGTTTGTGCATTCAATCAAAAATAAACCTAAAATTTTTGCATCATGGACACCGTACTTTACAGTTTGAGCTACAGGAACAATGCTGTTCACTTCCTCTCACAGATATTTGCTTTTAACCCATTTAACCTGTAAGACAGAACTATCACGGGTTTCTGTCCCAACTTGGCCGAGGAAGAGGACAAGGTACATAAGCCAAGCAGATCAATAAGATGGCCAGTAGTGTTTCCACTGTCACTTTTGGGGTTTGACCGGGTCTCGCCAGGTCTTTCTCTGGGCCAAAAGCTACAGCTTTCTCGGCCTGCTTAGTAACTTGGTCCAAGGCAGACCAGATAGGATTGAAAAGTGGATATGAAAAAACTAAGATGTTAATAATATATAAATCATCATCATTAAGTTTCTAAAACTCTTTGCTTTTAGACATGGAGGCTATTTTGTGTATTCCTGTGAACATTTAAGTGAAGCAGCAACTAAATAAGTATATATTTCTCTTTTTGTGTAAAGTAATGCTGATTGTTTGTGGTGCACTATGTACACAAGTTTACAAATTAAGCCTGTAGACCAAATGTTTGCTTCTGAGTTTTGCTATCTAGTTAGTTTTCATTCACTAAAGGAATACCACAGTGTAGTTGTATGGCACATGACCTTATTAAAATTAATTAATATCAGATTATTGAGGAAATGACATTAAATATTTCCCCCATCTCCATATAAATATATATATATATAAAATTTTTGTCGCTTATCCAAGTTTTATGAACAAATCATAACTTGACTTCTAGTTAACCATTTGGTATCAGAAGTAGCTTATATGAAAGGCAAAGGCCTCTAGATTATTTTACCAAAATAAAATACGATAATGCCTTGATTTATGAATATTTAATTAGGACAGTAAGGTCTGACTTTGCTTGGATAAAAGTCTTGTCACTTAACAGAAATAATGTACATTGTGGAATATGAAGTCATGGTGCAGTGAAAAAAAAAGGTTTGTAATGTATTGGGCAGCACAAATGTCTTGATACCTCAGGCTGTTGATGTTGTCATCCACTCTACAGATCTCTCGCACACCCCCATACTGAATATAACCCCAAACAATGATTTATCTTCACCAAACTTGACTATTTACTGTGAGAATCTTGGGTCCATGCGAGTTTCAATAGGTCTTCTGCAGTATTTGTGACGATTGGGATGCAGTTCAACAGATGATTCATTAGAAAAATCTACCTTCTGACATTTTTCCAAATCATCAACTAGACGTCAGTTTATCTTACAATTGGGATCGAAGACTTTTGTCAGGTAGTGTATATGTGAAAAAGCATTTGCCCATTGCTGATTTCTTATTTTTCGCATGTTTGTCACAATTTACTGTTTAGAGATCAAATTAATTTAAATATTATTAAAATATAACAAGTAATCACATCATGCATTTTTTTATAATGAAGGTGTGTATTATTAAGGGTAAACTAAATACAAAACTACATAGCTCTGTGTGAAAAAAAAGTGTTTGGCCCCTAAACCTAATAACTGGTTGAGCCACACTTAGCAGCAACAACAGCAATCAAGCATTTTCAATAACTTGAAATGGGTCTGTTACACAAATCATAATGACAGCCACATTAAGTTGTGAACACCTACAAACAAACACAGCCAATAGCACCTCTGGGTAAAAAGATTGTTTAATTTTCATTCTCAGAAAAAAAAAGGATTATGACCCATATGACCTTGTGAGACTATAGTGATTGGATGGTGCTTTATGGTGATGTGCGTGTTATTTATTATTATTAATTAATTAATTAATTTATTCAATTTACGGAAGAACTAGTTGAGTTGACTAGTCTAGTTTGAAAAGAGCTCACTAAGGCTGTGATTATTTGAGCAAAAATATAAATATAAGATTGTGAAATTGAAAATTAGATTTTTTCCCCCTTGTTTCTGAATTACTCTTGTGATTTAAAGCTTTTGCCATTACTTCAGTGTCTCAGAATTAATCAAAAGAGTGTTGCAAACACATGATATATCCTTTTTTTTTTTAAACAATGAAAGACACATTAAATTGATGTTAATGGTAAATAATCGAAATGCGGACAATATAATTTATTTTCATTTAGTTTATTCTTACATTGCTGATTTAAAATATTGTTCAACTATAGGCTAATTTATATCTAGAACTATACCAAACAAATATAAATATAAATGAACACTAAACTGTTTTACTGTTGTTATTATTATTATTTTTTTGTGATGGCTAAATATATTCAAAATAACCTGAATTTATTGTTAAATATACAGTACTTTGTCTTCCTCCTCTCCACTCAGTTACATGGTACATTATGCAGGCCTTTGCCTTCTTAGGTGAAAATCACTGCATTAGTAATGATAGCTCACCTGTCTAAACATAATAACCTAGTTAGGTATGTAAATTATACTTTAAGCTGAGTATTACTATATTGCAAAATAAGAAGAAAAATATAATGCACTGTCACCATGGCAAAGACAGAAAACAATGTAGTTATCTGAAATTAGTTCATTATAATAGTTTGTTTAAAAATACACTAAAACAATCTTCTCTTTATTAAACAGCTCTTGAGAAATACATTTTTAAATAATTAAAATTTCACTGGATGGCTAATAATTTTATTACAACAGTATTCTGCGCCTACCGAAAAGAGATGCAAAAGCCACAATGTCAGCGTGTTTACGGTGTAAAGGTTGACGCTGAGAGGGAACACTAAATATTGCAATTAAAGGGCAAACAGCTAACTTGACCCCCAGAATATCAGAAACATTTTTAAAGAAAGTAATCCAAAAATTTTGCAACTTGGGACAAAATATAAACATATGACTAAGATTACATGATGAAATTTTACATTTATCACATATATCTGAGACATTGGGATATATTTTAGAAAGCTAGCCTTTGAGAGATAAGCTCTGTGAATCATTTTAAATTGTATAAAACTGAGTCTAGCGCATGAGGTGCACTTTTTATTTTTTGCCTCAAAAAATATGTCTAAAACAGACGTATAACTTTGTCCTTGCACATTTTTTTTTCCAAACACCTTGTTGTTTATATGTTTGTAATGTTGTGATTTATCTTATAGTTGGTTGGTTTGAGCTTTATATGGAATAATATGCGGAAATCCCTATAGAAAAATCAATGGCAAAAATACTTTGAAAGCCAAGGCTACTGGAAAAAAAATGGATTGTCACTGTATGGCTATATTTCTAGCATTTTACTGTGTACCCAAGCTTATCAGTCTTGCAACACTGTTGCAACTCACATGCATTAGCTCTGTTTCACTTTAATGGCTTGACACAGAGGCACAAACAGGCTGTATGAGAAAATATGGCTCTTAGTAATAGGGTTATAACCAAGCACAGCTTTCCTATTCTCTCTGCTCAAATTAGGTACACTGTGATAGCAGGTTAAAAAAAGAGCGAGAGCACCCCAGACATCCCACATGAAATAAAATGTGTGTGTAATGAGGATGTTGCATATTCATCTCACAGGTTTGTCAATGTAAGCCGGCAGATAAGGTGGCGTTATCACCGAGCAGCAATAGCAACCTGTGTCAAGGTCTTTTTGAGAAGTCATTTATAACCTGCCAAACACCGCCTCCGCCTGCAGTGTTTGCAAGTGGACCAGGTCATGAAACGGGGTAACCAACCTGCCTGGTGTTCCCTGCTAATTTGGACTTTACCCACCAGGTTTGTGTGTGCCCCTGTAGTATTCATATTTGGACTTTACAGCTTTGTATACCACTCTGACAGACTGAGGGTCTGACGCAAACTAATGCAATGATTGGTAAACCAAGCCTCTCTCCATTATAGCACCAATTGGTTGGTTCAATACAGCGCTGACAGATTGATAAGATTATCAAGACTTAATTAAAGTGGGCCTGAGGGGAAAACGCTATAACATTAACCAAACAAACAAAACTGACGACTTGTGACATGCTGAAAGGAAATGTGACATGGAGTAACCACGTTTAATGACAAAGATAAATCTGTTCCATCTTCTAGCAGGCACTAATCTAGCTTTAATCAAGGGTGGATTATTAGTGAGCCAATCAGACCAGTGCCTTGGGGCCTCTGATGCCCTTTAAGACCCCAAACAAACAACAGCAGATTCATCGTAATTTCACAACAATTTGTAACTTTTGATCACATTCATAAATTTTTGTAAGATTTGCTCCTTCCCTAAAAGAGGCAGAGCACATTTAGGTCATTACCCCTTGCCCCTTAGGCTGCCTCCTTGTCATTTCTGAATCTAACAAAAAAACCTAACAATATTTAAAAGATGCCATGTGACATGGTATACACTAGACAGGTTAAAAAAAATTGGTTATGTTGACATGCAAGTGTTTAAGGACAACAAAACCAATAGGCATGGATGTTGGATGTCTTTGCAAAGAGTATTGCTAATGGTGGGGTTTGAGAACATCTTCTTTTAAAGATCAAGTGTATTAATATGAATTATAATATAATATAATATGTATTAACATAATTAAGTTTCCTCAGCGATCAGACTGTCAAACACTGATATGCATTGATCAAAGAGTATCTGAAAATAGGCAGCTCTTCAACCATACAACTTCAACCTTAAATATACTTCAAAATGAAGAGAAAAAAACAAACTGAAGCAATGTTATTCCATGCTTACAGGAAGTTTGTTTTGAGTTAGTTCAATTCCAAAATTTTAAATATCCTTTCGAAGCATACTTTTTAGAAGTTATCTGGCTATTGAACACTATATATATATATATATATATATATATATATTTACTCTGTTTAGACCAGGGGTGCCCAAACTCAGTCCTGCAGTGCCGGTGTCCTGCAAATTGTAGCTCCAACTTGTCTCGACACAGATATTTATTTATCGACAAGGATATTTCTAGAAAGCCTAGTAAGAGCTTAATTAGCTAGCCCAAGTGTGTCTGATTAGGGTTGGAACTAAACTTTGCAGGACACCGGCCCTCGAGGACCGAGTTTGGGCACCCCAGTTTAGACTGTTAAGTTCAACCCTGGCTCATTCTGAAAACGTACCGCTATATAAATTTCTGGAGCATGCCAAATACATCCCAGGAGCTACGTTTTTGCCACTGTGTATGCATTTTCAAATCTCAAATTTCTCTCGCAAGTGGCCTTTGCACCTGCTGTTCTAATGTAAATCCACCACAGCTTGCTGCCGACTGACTAACTGACTTACTGAATGATTAACTGAGCCTTCTCGGCTGGTTGGTGTTCACATTGCCTTTTTTCCTTCTAAACCCCGGTACGTTTGCATCATCAAGCTGCTGCTGTGTGTACAGCTGCTGCTAGGTGATGGCCATGAAAGAACAAGGTGCCAAAATGGAAAGATGTATGCACATCGCGGCCGTTTTGCTTTTACTGAATATTTTGGTTTTGATAACATACAGAAAGCCACTAAAATAAATAATATTAAAATATTAAAACATCATAATATAATGCGATGTCTGTAGAAGTCGATTTTGGAGGACACAAGCAGACATTATCACTGTTTGCACTAGCTCTGTCCCACTTGTCACAAAGGTATGTGATACACATACAGCTTCACTTTTGGCACTTTTTTTTATGTTATAGCCTTGTTCTAAAATGGATAAAATTCATTTATTTTCTCAAAATTCATAAGCAAGTCAAGATCAAGGTCAAGAGAGCTCTGAAGCAGGTTTTCATTCAGGATGTCTCTGTACATTGCTACATTCATCTTTCCCTCTATCTTGACTGGTCTTACAGTTCCTGCGGCTAAAACACATCCCCACAGCATAATGCTGCCAGCACCATGCTTCAATGTAGGGATGGTATTACCCTGGTGATGAGCGGCGCCTGGTTTTCTCCAAATGTAACACATTGCATTCACTTCAAATAGTTCAATTTTAGTCTCATAAGACCAGATAAGTTTGTTTCTTATGGTCTGAAAGTCCTTTAGATGCCTTTTGGCAAATTCCAGGCGAGGAGTGGCGTCCGTCTGGCCACTCTACCATACAGGCCTGATTGGTGGATCGCTGCACAGATGGTTGTCCTTCTGTAAGGTTCTCCTCTCTGCACAGAAGAACGCTGGAGCTCAGACAGAGTGACCATCAGGTTATTGATCACCTCCCTGACTAAGGCCCTTCTCCCCTGATCCCTCAGCTTAGATGGCCAGCCAGCTCTAGGAAGAGTCCTGGTGGTTCCTAACATATTCCACTTACAGATAATAGAGGCCATTGTGCTCATTGGAACTTTAGAGCAGCAGAATTTTTTTCTGTAACCTTCCCCAGCCTTTCTACAAAGAATTCCTTTGTCTTCTTGCTTGGTTTGTGCTTTGACATGCACTACCAACCCTGGAACCTTATATAGGCAGGGGTTTGCCTTTTCAAATCATGTCCAATAAACTGAATTTACCACAGGTGAACTCCAATGAAGCTGCTGAAACATCTCAAGAATGATCAATGGAAACAGAATGTACCTGTGCTCAATCTAGAGCTTCACGGCAAAGGCTGTGAATACTTATGTACACGTTTTTCAGGTTTTTTACTTTTAATAAATTTGCAACAATTTCAAAAAATATTTTTTTACATTGTCATTATGGGGTCTTGTGTGTAGAATGTTGAAGAAATAAATGAATTTAACCCATTTTGGAATAAGGCTGTAACAAAAAATGTGGAAAAAGTGAAGCTCTATGAATACTTTCCAGATGCACTGTACATACATGAATGAACATTATGAAAACTTAAGTTTGTTGTACAGTTGGTGGTTCACTTTCAATATTTGGTACGATTGCATTCATATTAGAAGTGAACCAGACTAGAGTTTGCACGAACCATATCCCAGACCACATCTTTCACGCAGACTCAGGTGCGGTTCACGGGTGCTGCAAACAGATAAACAGAAACACCTGGACAAGAGCGCACAATCGTAAACGCCCAAACCCTATGTGCCCGCAACGAGCGGAAACGCACAGGGTCCAAGCGCGTCCACGATTGGCGCTCATACAGAGACACGCACAATGACAAAACATGACAGGAGTAGTGTCAGGACTCCACCACCAAAACAAGAATTAACAAGACCAGATTGATGGAATCCCCGGAGGGTCCATTCAGAATGGTAGCGAGGCACACCAGGGAGAGGCGGGAGGGACAATCCAGGAATTATCTGTCAGAGGAGACAAGGCAGGAGGTCTGTGGGAAGCCGGCAGGGCTGGAGGTCTGTGGGGAGCCGGCTGGACTGTAGGCGGGTGAAGAGCCAACTGGGCTGGAGCCGACTGGACAGGAGGCCTGTGGAGAGCCGGCAGGGTTGAAGGCCTGTGGGGAGCTGGCAGGGCTGGAGCCGACTGGACAGGAGGCCTGTGGAGAGCCAGCAGGGCTGGAGGCCTGTGGGGAGCCGGCAGGGCTGGAGGCCTGTGG
>CAIGQZ010000690.1:15261638-15282180 GCA_903798205.1 Danio tinwini
AGGCCTGTGGGGAGCCGGCAGGGCTGGAGGCCTGTGGGAAGCCGGCAAGGTCCAAGCGCATACACGATTCACACTCATACAGAGATACGTAAAATGACAAAACATGATAGGAGTAGTGTCAGGACTCCGCCACCAAAACAAGAATTAGCAAGACCAGATTGGCGGAATCATGACACCGTTCTTCACCAGACTGAAACCCCATGGTTGTGGTCATCTCCTTTCTGCATCTTAAGTCCACCGACATACATGGTGATCTACTGGACAAACTGGTAACAGAGGGAAAGCTGTCCATACAGAGGTAATCGGTCAGCAAATCACCTCGTAGCATTCGTTTTAAAAACTAAATGCAGCCATACATACCTCTGGCTACATAATTTGCGATCTCCAGATATGTATATAGGGCTACATTTTTAGAATTAGCCAATGTTGATTAAGTTCAGATGTCTTTAAGTAAAAGTTTTATGACAGAGGTCATTAAGCATAGAAATTAAGGTTTCAAATATTTCTAATTAAGCAAAAGTGACACGGTAAAGTTGCATCCAGTAAAGCAGTCTATTATATGAAATGATTTAAATAAATGTTTCAAGTAGTTTTGATTAACAGCCCTGAATCAAATACACAAACTTAACTTTTGTGTGGTATCTGCAAATCAGATTTTACACATTACTCATTTTCTTCATTTACAGCTTTGTTGTTTATCCATAAAATGCCTGAAAGTGGCAAAAGTAACGTCAATGGTCTATAAAAATTCAAAATATTATATTATTTAATTGGCTTTAGTAATGTGCAACACAAAAATATGAAAGAAATGTATTTTGGGGTTTCATATTACTGTTTAATCGTGTGCCAGTGTACTTCCAAACTGTGCAAAAAGCTAATTAAGTAATGTTTATTCATGGCCACCTTCATAAGCTGAACCCTTTATTGCACTTCTTCTATTTTCCATCTTTTTCCAGTGTATCAAGCACATGACATGTTAATTTTTATAACTGCACATTTATATCGGTTTATTAGCATATCTGTGATAAAATTCCTCATTATTTGAGCAATGCATCTCATAATTGCTTCAGGCACACTTTGAACCATAATCTAATAACAAAGATGTTTAAAACATTTTAGGAATATTTTGTTTTATTTTGCTAACTAATATTTGTCACCCCTGACCAAAATGTTGCAAAGGTATCATCTAAAGATGATTTTCTCAATATTTAGATTTTTTTTAAACCTTCAGATTCCAGACATTATAGTTGTATCTCTGCCAAAAACTGTTCCATCCTAACAGACCATGCATCCAGTGGTGGTTCTAGACCTTAGACTGTAAAATATATGGACGTAGTTTCTGTGACGTCACCCATTTGTTTCTGAAGAGCGCAAAAGAAGCAATAAGTTGGGGTGGACGTTTTGTTTGTAAGTCATTGCTCCAACCTGGGGCAACCAAATAAGGGCAAAGAGGCGGAGCTACAGACGCCTGCTAGCATTTTAGACAGGCTTACACAGGCTTTTCTTTAGAAGAAACTCTTAAAGGGCACCTATGGTGAAAAATCTACTTTTCAAGCTGTTTGGACAGACATATGTGTAGGTATAGTGTATAGACCGTCATATTGGGGTGATATAAACACACTCAGTGCTTTTTTTTCAATTTAACAACATAAAAACGGTGGACCAATTGGAGCGGTTTTGAGATCGACCGCAACTTGACGTAGGAGTGCGGTCCCCCCGCCCACCAATATTGATTGACAGGTGGCCATTACCATCTCCTCAGTATGTTGTTTCACGTCCACCATTTTTAGCGTGTGAGTCAAAGCGACGTCACCAAAGAAACACCCTTGCTCTATTTTTAGATGTAAGGCTCATTGGGCTCAACATTCACCACGTTATTGCTCTCCTTGCCGCCAGTGTTTGTAAGTTTTGGCGTGTTTGCATACATGTGTACTTTTCATTGTGTCTTCCTTAAACTTCAGCGGTTTGCATTTCCCTCAGTCACAGAAGCTCCCTGTCATCTTAACAAGGTGCAGCTGGAAAGTGCGAGCGCGCTGCCTCACGTGCTCGTCCCTCCTTTGGAAATAACGAACTAACGACGCGCAGCGCCATGCATTTCGCGTTGTCGCGGATGAAAGTGAGGACTGGGGGGTTCGCTCACTATTCTGCCGCCTAGGTCGCCTCTATGGATGCACTGGCCCTGCTCAGGACACTGTTCATATTTCTGCCGCGCCACAGAGCGTTATCTGAATAGTTTCATTTTAAATAACATACGAATGTGCGCGTCTGGTGTGCCGCGTCATGGCTCTGAGCGGCGCGTCTTGTGTATGACGCCCTTTAGTTATAGCCTCAAGCAGGTCAACCAGAAGCACCGCACGGCGACACGCAGCGTCGCACCACGCAGCGGCATGCTTTTTTGAATTCTAAACATAAGTTTCTAACAGGTGACACACCGACGCTGCAAGTGTGCGATACTTTCAACTGTCATGTGCCCGCCGTGTCGCGGTGCATCCGGTGTGTGATGCCCTTCAGTCAAAGTTAATTCAGTGTGCTTGGTTATTAGTCTCGGTGTAGGCTACAAGCTCGGAGCTTTAAACTAGCACACAGTTGGCTGTAAAACTATACAAAGACACAGATGATTTGTACTCTCTCCTTGGTCTGTGTCTGAGTCGTACATGTACAGCTGGTTGGTACTCTCACTCATGTTGCTTCTCTCTTGTCTGCCTCTCTATTACACAAAGCAGGGGAGCTCTTGGCCCCGCCCCCTTGTTAAGTTGGGCGGGAGGTCGAAACTAATTTTCATGTGAAGCAACACGCCCCTAAAACAGCAAACTGTGTACACGCCCCCAAAATGGCACTTTTTAACACATCATAATAAAAAAATCTGAATTGTGTTTTGAACTGAACCTAAACTGGCACACTCCGAAGAACCATAATATTAATATTACATCTTAAAAAGGGGGTAAAATAGGTGCCCTTTAATACTTCACTACCTGCGACTCGTTTGTGTTCTGACCACATGTGATTGGTTGTGTACTATATCAATAAAGTGTTTAGACTTTTAAAAACATTTTTGTAATACTTTGAGCCACTATACGTTGTTCTTATGATGTTTTTTTCTACAAGAAGAAAATGTGAATTACTTCCAAATACTTCTAACATAGTCTGTGTTAGTAAATGCAAGGCTATTAATGAAATCCAGGCATAACACTGTATGAAAACATTTCAGAAAACTGTTCTTTAGCCTACAGCTAATCAATCTGTCAGATTCTGGAGTGCATTACAGGTCTAAAGGAAATTATAAATTATCTCAAATAAAACAAATACATTTATAGATATGATATATAAGTACATAATTGTACTCACCTGGAAAATGGAGGTCATGTGAATGGTTTGTGAAGACAATTAAGTGCACACAGCATGCCATATTATCTGATAATTGTAAGAAATAATTCCAAAAACAAAAATATGACGTATATCCTGAGTTCAGCGGCTATAATCATCTGGAATCAGCTGAGGTGAATTGACGGCAACCAGCGCGACCTAGCTCTCACTCAAGTGGCCACGCCTTTAATTATGCAGACTTAATATAACTTAATATAAACGAAACAGATAAGTTATAAAAAAATACCCTCTGACAGTTGTCATGCAGGGTAATATTAGCTATATGAACCAATTTTTTCTTTGTACCAGGCTGTAAACCTTTTTTTTCTGCTGTAAAGTTGGCCATTTTGACATTGGGCTCAATAGAAATTTGCTCTATTATGGAGCCAGGACTAGCAGAATTTTGATGAGTTGCAGTTGCAGGTGGACACCCATGACATGTGGAGTCCCACAAGGCTCAATTCTGGCACCTCTCCTGTTCAACCTTTATATGCTCCCTCTGAGCCAAATAATGAGAAAGAACCAAATCTCCTACCACAGCTATGCTGATGACACTCAGATCTACTTAGCCTTACTGCCTAATGACTACAGCCCGGTTGAAACCCTCTGCCAATGCATTGATGAAATTGGATGTGCCAAAACTTTCTTCAGTTAAACAAAGAGAAAACTGAAGTCATTGCGTTTGGGAGCAGAGATGAGGTTCTCAAGGTGAATGCGTACCTTGGCACTAAGGGTCAAACAACAAAAAATAAGGTCAAGAATCTTGGAGTCAGATCTGAGTTTCAATAGTCATGTCAAAGCAGTTAGTAAATCAGCACACTATCATCCCAAAAACATTGCAAGAATCAGATGCTTTGTTTCTAGTGAAGACTTAGAGAAACTTGTTCATGCTTTTATCAGCAGCAGGGTGGATTACTGTAACGGCCTCCTCACAGGCCTTCCCAAAAAGACAGTCAGACAGTTGCAGCTCATCCAGAATGCTGCGGCCAGGATTGTGATTAGAACCAGGAAATCAAAGCACATCACACCTGTCCTCAGGTCTCTACACTGGCTCCCAGTTACATTCAGAATAGATTTTAAAGTATTACTACTTGTCTATAAGTCACTAAATGGCCTAGGACCTCAATACATTACAGATATGCTCACTGAATACAAACCTAACAGATCCCTCCGATCTCTAGGATCATATAAACTAGAAATTCCAAGAGTTCAGTTAAAGCAGGGTGAATCGGCTTTCAGCTACTATGCCCCTCACTGCTGAAATCAGCTTCCAGAAATGATCAGATGTGCTCCAACATTAGACACATTCAAATCCAGACTGAAAACACATCTGTTTAGCTGTGCCTTTACTGAATGAGCACTGTGCTACGTCCGACAGATCGCACTATTGTTCTTTTCTTTTTATTCTTTTATAACCCATTTAACACATTTTTATCTGTTTTTAATCATTCTTATTATTAGCTTTTTTATCTTCTAACACTTGTCTTTTAATTCTTGTTTATGTAAAGCACTTTGAATTGCCACTGTGTATGAAATGTGCTATATAAATAAACTTGCCTTGCCTTGCCTTGCCTTACATCAAAAAAATTGTTTTGCCATCCTGTTATTTTAAAATAAAGCTTTGCAAGTGATCTTAAACAAACCAAGAAGATTTTCACAGTATGTCCTATAAAATAAAAATAATTCTTCTGAAGTCATAATACATCTTATTTCTTATAGTTTGTCTTGAATAAAAGCAGTAAAAAATGTTAAGGTCAGTATTATTAGCCACCTTAAGAAATATTTACATTTTTGATTGTCTACACAACAAACCAGTTATACAATATCTTGACTAATTATTCTAACTTTCTTAGTTACCATAACCTAGTTAAGTCTTTAAATTACACTTTAATCTTGCAAATTAACTAGTCAAATATTATGCAACTGTCACCATGGGAAAGACAAAAAAGTAAGTATTAGTAATTAGTTAGTTAAATGTGTTATAAAAGTAAATCATGTGTTTAAAGACTGGTGCTTTATGACTGAAAACAAAAATGAATAAAGGCAAAACTAAACAAGTTGAGTATTACTTTTACATGAGCGTGACTGAACACTGAATTTTATCAATATGTTACATCCAATACAATCTCACGGCAATTCGTAACTTTTTGATTTAGTGGCTAATTTGTATGAATTCGCACAATCTAATTCGTACAATTAGTACGATTTGCTCCTTAATGACCCAATGACGGTTGGGGTTAGGGGTGGGGATAGGTGCCACGACTCCTTTTTAAAATCGTACATTTTCATACGACTGAACTCATACAAATTTGTACGAATTAGCCACTAAACTGACAAAACGTAAAATACATTTCCTTGTGAGATCAGGCTGGTTACATCGGTTGTCCAGTATTTGCTGTTTGTAAATTCATGACTGCATTTCATTCATTCATTCATTTTCTTGTCGGCTTAGTCCCTTTATTAATCTGGGGTCACCACAGCGGAATAAACTGTCAACTTATCCAGCACGTTTTTATGCAGCGGATGCCCTTCCAGCCGCAACCCATCTCTGGGAAACATCCACACACACACTTATTCACATTCATACACTATGGACAATTTAGCCTACCCAATTCACCTGTACCGCATATCTTTAGACTGTGGGAGAAACCGGAGAACCCGGAGGAAACCCACGCAAACGCAGGGAGAACATGCAAACTCCAGACAGAAATGCCAACTGACCCAGCCAAGGCCCGAAACAGCGACCTTCTTAACTTCTTTTTGCACACGTAAATTAAGATGCATGAATGAAAAACATAATATTTGTTTTTATGAACATGTTTATGTTTGTGCAAAGCTCACAGACTCAGCTTAAAAGCCTTTTTTTGTGGATGTAAAAATGCATATACAACATTGATGGAGCACATGGATTGGGATTCGCAAATAATATTGAGACAATAATCATCCCCTATTTTAGTTGTGACACAAATATATGCATCTAAATTGAGGGGGGCAGAGGGGGGCCAAGCTTGTTGACACAGGGGCACCGGCCACCCCCTAAAACCACCACTGCATACATCACAGATTATTTATTCAGCTTTCATGTGATGTATAAATAAAAATAAGGGTCTCCTAAAATCAACATTCATGACTAGTTTCGTGGGTCACATGGCCTTTGAAAATCAATTCACCATAAAACCAACACCTCACCTTTTCCCATTCAATTCCTTATTAAACCAAAACAGGGGACCATACTTCTTAAAGCATCATAGTCAGGGAAATATTCAAAAATTGCAGTTCACAAAAATATGAACAAGCCAAGAATATAAAGCTGAGGAACTTTGAAAACAAGCCTAAAGAAGCGCATCCCAACAACATCTTTTCTCTTTCTTTTAGGAATTTACTGTCATGTTTGCCTGCCAAAGTTGCAGGCGGAATAACAATTGCAGGAGGGCAATTACTGTCAGTAAGGGGATAGACGCTTCTCCGATAAGTTCGGCTGTCACATTTAAAGTGACAGCCATTCAGCTTCCCCTGATAAGTGGCAAACGATATTGTCATCATTAAGTTTTAATGGATATGAGGTTGTGCGCTTCCAGCCGCATGAACAAGAATAATGCTGAGAGGGGAGAAAAAAAAAAAAAACATGCTTGGCAAACAACACTGCCAAGTCTAAAACTGTTAATCGGACCCTGCGTGCCATCTAGCCTTGGCTGATTTTCATCAAAGATGTCCCTGTACAGTTTGTGTGTAGGCCTCGTTTGAGTTATGGCCAGACATGCATTTTCAATAGTGACGCTTTATGGTGCTATGCTCTTCATCATTCTTTTATATCAAAGTACCAGAAAGCTAAGAACGACTTGAGTTAGCATGTTTTCTTTTTTTATGTCTTCCCTTATAAATTGTGAGATGTTGAAACCGGGCTGAAGTTTGTTCTTTGTGATATGTTTGTATGAAAATTGCATGTTGTAGAGATCAGAACGGCTTGTACTCTTTATAATTTATCTCAGCAGGAGTTGAGTTTGTTCCTTGCTTTCTGTAATGACAAGTGCCACTGCTCACAACATTTCCAACAACCGCTTTCAGTAGATAAAGCAGAACCGTTTCGAAGCATATACTATCTCATAATCAATGCCTCAGGGCTCACTTCATTTCCATCTGAAAACCTGCGTCTCCATCATGCAGTGTGGTACATGAAAAATGTCATTTACAAGGCAAATGATTTGAACAGCAAATGCAAGTTATCTATCTTGAAAGTTTTTGAAAAATTCCAGTGCAATGATGTACAGCAACATAAGTATATCATTTTGAATATGGCCTTATAAAAAACCCATAGAATCATGGAGTCAAGAAATTAAATGCTGAATTTGCTATGTAACATATCATGCTGGCAAATTATAGATGAATTAATCACTACTGAATAGTTTATCAAACAAGATATGGACTGTCTGTTTATATTAAAATGTGAAAAGACCACTTAAAGACCATTTGACATGTTTGTGAATGTATGTCTGCATTTCTTTCATGGCACACAGCATGCATGAAGCTTGAACACACCGTATGAGCATATTACAATTTAATATGAGATGTGATGCTGTCATTTCATAAAAGTTTGGTTAACTTGAGGAAATGATGAACACTATTACCACAACTGCTGTACAGTCAAATGTAATTTTCAAACTATTAATGACACTAACTAACTACAGTAAATACATTAACTAAATGTTCAAGTTTTTAAAGGAACAATTAGCTTTTTTGCTCCTAATTTTGATAAGAAAAAAATGAATTTGATAAATAAATAACAATGTAAATAATGTTTAAATTTTAAAAAATATTTTATTGTGCAAGCTTCATGATTATGATTCATTATCAGTGCATAAGAACAATGCACAGTAATTCATTAGTATTGTGCATGGCCTCCTTTTGCGGCCAATACAGCATTAGTTTGTCTTGGGAAGAACAGATACAAGTCTTGCACAGTGGCCAAAGGAATTTTGAGCCATTCTTTTTGCAGAATAGTGGCCTGGTCACTACGTGATGCTGGTGGAGGAACATGTTTCCTGACTCACTCCTCCAAAACATTCCAAAGTGTCTCAATAATATTTAAATCTGGTGACTGTGCAAGCCATGGGAGATGTTTAAGTTCACTTTTGTGCTGTTCTAATCACTCTGTCACCAGTCTTGTTGTGTGTATTGGTGCATTATCATCCTGACTCACAGCGCTGCCTTCAGGATGCAATGTTTGAACCACTGGGTGCACATGGTCTTTGGCAGCTCTAGCACATGAATTTGGCCCAGGGAATGCCATGATATTGCAGCTCAAACCATGATCCACCCACATGCTTTACTCTAGGCTTGCAACAATCTGGATAGTACACTTGCAACAATCTGGATGGTACACTTCCTAGGGGTCTCTATACCATAACTCTCTCAGACAAGGGAAGATAGTAAATGTGGACTCATCAGAGAGCAATACTTATTTCACATTGTCACAGCACAAGATTTTTGCTGCTGGCACTATTGAAACTGACATTTGACATTGGCACACGTGAACAATGATACAACAGCCCGGGCATGTATATTTCATTGTGGAACTCCAGACGAGCAGTTTTGGTGTAAATAGAAGAGTTTAGGTGCACATTTAATTCTGTAATGAGTTGGGCAGCAATGGTTTTATGTTAGTTTTTTTATACAATTTAGGTTAGAACCCAGACATTCCTCTCAGACAGCTTCCTCTTGCATCTACAGTTACTCCTGTTGAATGTGGTTTTCCTTCTTGGTGGTAGGCTGACATTACCCTGGATACTGTGGCTCTTAATACACAACAAAGACTTGCTGTCTTGGTGACAGATGTGCTAGTGAGATCCGCACCAACAAAGTGTCCTCTTTTGAACTCTGATAGAGATATGTATCTGATACTGTATGACTCCCATGATGTTTTGTGCATTGTAATATTTTAAGCAAAACTGTGCTATTAGACAGAAAGAAAGACAGCCATACAGATGTTCAGCATGTGCAGAATTATGATGCAACTCTCAACATGTTACTATATAGAAACATAAATGGCACTTACTAGATTTTTTTCTGACCATTTTCTTTAAACCCAATTTATGATTGTGCATCAAAATCCCAGTAGATCCCATACATAGACCGCTAAATACGTCCCAGGAGCTACGTTTTTTTGGGCAGTTTTTGTTTTCACAAATCTACCAGAAACTGCTGTGTACACTTTTTGAGATCTCAAATTTCTCTCATGAGTGCCACCTGCTGTTCTCACGGAAACCCACTAGAGGCCGTTGTCAACTGACTGTTTGACTGACTGAATGACTGACTAACTCACCGATCAACTGACCCACCCTCCTCCTTCCCTAAACTCAACCAATTGTATTGATTGACCTGCCCACCCACTTAAAAAAACTCCCGTAATTTCACCTCAGTTTGACCTTACGCAGGTAAAATTAATCACAAATACATACCTAAATTGAGTTACTACTATACAATTTGCTGCTTATTCCATCAATTAAAGTGGCCTGTGACAGTATACACATAATGTCTCCTCAAGTCAAATGAAAGTAGTCTATTTTCATATTTGGCTTCTAAGTAGGTAGAGGTACTGCAATTGTAAACAAGGTAAGAAAATGCTTAAATCACGTATATTGCAAATGGTTTTATTACCTGTATATAACCTTTTCAACCTCATTCAGCTGCAGATGATTGTGAACTCTGGTTTTGAATGTTGTAGGTTTAGCAACTGATCACAGAACCTGTAAGAGAACTGCATCTACCAGAACGTGACCCAGAATACAGTCAACTCATTCTTAAAGTGACTGCTTACAATTCAGAAAACCCAGAGGAAATGTGTCCTACCGCATCGACAGATTAGATCATTAATGGGCGCACTGTGAGCTCTCTGACTACGGAGATAAACAATTCCGTTTTTCCATAGGAGCTGTCTAAATGTATTTATTTATTTGTTTCTTGTGCAAAGCAAAGGTACAGTACATTATAATACTTTTTTGTTTCATATGGAACAAAATATCTGGATACGAGCAATGACATTTGTGGAAACGTAGACACTATGTGCCGAAGCTGGGTAATGAAATGTCTAAAAAACATCATAAAACTCACGGACTCTGTGAAAATGTTGTGTCATGATCTCCCAAAGGAACAACCTGGATGCTTCCTCCTACTTCTTTTTATCTTGCTAAGAGGGAAATCTTATATCTTTTTTTTTCTCAAGACAGGTTGTGACTACCCACCCATTAGAGAATACATTGCTTTTGAAGTGCTGTATGGCGAACTATAGCATGAAGCGTATCAAAGCGAAGTTTGCAGTTGTCAGAGTATGGGTTAAATTAAGGACTCCTCCATTTGAATAAGTTTCTTTTTGCAGCTTGTTGTCAGAGCTTATAATATGAAATTGTTCTCGTTTGTGTTGTTGTTTTCTTTTTTCTTTTTCCCCCTTGGGTAGTACAGGTCCAACGCTTTATAGAACAATAAATGGGCAAAAGTTGTGTATAATATTGCCTGCAGAGTTCTTTAGTTTGTGATTGTCTTGCCATGAAAATAACTTGTATGTCTTTCAGGAAACAAAACGACAACAAAAGGGTACATTTCATTATTTTAAACTGTGGCATAAAAATAACAAACATGCATTCGAATCTCAAGAATGATATTAGCATTGTATTTTTTCGAGGACACAGACCGATTTCTCCCAATTAAACATAATGGACCCTTTTCACAAACTGTTATGACGCATTTAATTGTCATCATAATCTTAAGTCCTTGAAAGTTTTTAATATTTATATATTTTTAAATATATAAACATTTATTTGCATTTATGAATGTATTGTATCCAGGGGTGTAAAGTAACACATTACAAATACTGAAACTACTGTGATCGAGTAGTTTTTCTCCGAAATTGTAATTATCAAGTAGTTGTAAAAATGTGTACTTTTACTTTCCCTTGAGTACATTTTTAGTGCAGTATTGGTACTTTTACTCCTCTACTTTCCTTTAACCTGCAATCACTACTTTTTTTTATTGTCTACGGGGATTAGAAAAATCTGTCCTGTGATTCCTGTCCAATAAAAACGAACTTAGAAGGTAAATCATAATGAACTACCTCAAGACACGGACAATTTATAATTGCAGCAAATTGTTAGGAAGAATTCAAGAAGTGTTCAAGAATATGTCCAAAATCTTTACACGCAATGACCCAGAGACTTTAGATTCATGTCACTGATGAAAAGATGACAGATGTTTACTGTATGATGACTGAAATGAACTTAAACACCCAGGAGGCACAAGACATCAACATGACGCCAGACTGATGTTGTACCATAATGTTATTGTGACGTTGCATTTTGTTTGTAAATGAAAATCTGGTTGACGTCAGAACACAACGTCAGGTCGACGTCAATATACAATGTTCAACCTAAAATCAACCAAATATCATCGTCTAATAATGTTACAGCTTGATGTTGTCTTGATGACGTCTATCAGATGTTGGATTTTGGTTGCCATACCTGATTAATAAATGTCAGTATTTGACGTCAAGATGACATTGGTTAAAGATGTTGGCTCGACATTGGACGTTCGACACAACCTAAAGTCAACCAAATACCAACGTCATTTGACATTGTACATCATTTGACAAAATAACATTGTCCTTAGATTTTTGGCCACCTGACATCACAACCTAAATCTAACATAATATTAACGACTTATGATGTTGTGCCTGCTGGGCAATAACTATGTGCACTACAGAATGTTATTTTTACACAAATCCACAAAGTACATTTAAATGCATGAGCTATTTACAGTGTAACACTACTCACTACTCTTGAGTACTTTTTCTGCTCATATTTTGAGTAATATTTACAACAGATACTTTTACTCTATGTGCACTACATTTTTAGGCAAGTAATGGTATGATTTATGAAAGTATGATTTTTCAGTACTCTTTCCACCACTGATTATATCATCTTTGCGTCAAATTACAAAAAAAAAAAAAATGCTTATGTGAGGTGTGTCTAATGCAGTGTCTATAGGGCTGAGAGTAAATTTGACATTATTCTCTTATAGCTGCCATCATCAGTCTATAATAATCCATATTATAAAATAAAAATCTATAAAAATCCATAATTTTTGTCCTTCTCTGAAAGTCTTGATAACACCATCTAGGCGTCTTTCTTTCATTATTTTAGGCATTATTACACTGTGCTCTAATTTTACTCAACACTAGCTATGTTTCCATCCAAAAATGCAAATTAACTTTATACGCAAAATTGGAATGTTGCATAAAAAATGTGCGAATAAATTAGCCTTTCCATCCAACGAGTCTGCTGGTTTGTCCATTCACACAAATTTTTATCATCACATGATCTCTTACATCAAAATAACATGACTTTTTTAATGCGCATACTGGAATGTGTTCAGTAAAAGTGTTTCCATCTTAGGTTATGCTCATATTTTCTTATTGAATTAAAAGTTTATCCTACTCAGTTATGCGCATATGTTTTTTATGCGCATTATTTTAAATGTATGGGCATCTTGGTGTTTCCATCAACCTTTTTTATGCGCATATCCAAAATGTGCATAAAAATAGGTGTATGAGGTGCCGTGTAGGATTTAAATCAAACTTTGCTTATCAACACACACACATAAAACCTGCATATACACCTATAAATTACTCACAGATACACCTATACTACTGGATGTTCACAACAACATATATGAAACTTGCGTAAATACATATGAACTTGATACATGCATACACTCATATACACAAGCACATACATATAAACTCGCTGCATGCAAACATAAATGTGCACACTCGCGTATATATATATATATAAACTTAATCCCTGCATAAACAACCACATTAACAAACGCTCATACATATAAACTGACTGCATGCAAACACACCTATACACACATATATTAGCTCGATCCTTGCATATACACCCACAAATACACAAACTCGCTGCATGCAAACATGCCTATACTGTATAAACACCCAAATAACACTCGCGCAAACATACAAAATAAAATTCAGAAACATATTTATCAAGAATTAGGTTACTGCAAAGCTTAAGAAATATAAAGAATGCGATTAATAGAGATATTAAATATGTTAAATCATGAACGTGCTATATAAAATAATATAAAATATTAGTTTATATAAATAGACTATATAAAATATACGAATTTTTTTTTATGTTAAATCTTTTATTTATTTAGGTAATTACATACACAAATATAAATGGACAGATAGAACCCCTAAATGACATTCAGGTTGAAAAGCAACCAGAACGCTGTGGTTACTAAAGTAACCCTCATTCCCCGAGGGGGAGAACGGAAATGTTATATGGAAAAACTTCCACTATGGGGATTTTGTCAGAATCTAATCATCTGAAAGAGTATAAAAACAGGCCAATGAAATGCCAATGAGTTGGCAGCGTCACGTGCACAGCTGTCGTCAATGACAATTAACTTGGCATAAAAACCCAGCATGTGCTCAGCAACAGCATCCTTTTCTAGCTGAAGAGGCTTTCACACTCAACAGCTAAGGGACAATCGTTGTGGCGAAGGAACATAGCATTTCCGTTCCCCCCCCTCTGGGAACGAGGGTTACTTTAGTAACCAGAGCATTCCCATTCGGGAGGGGAACTTCAATGCTATGTGGAAAAACTTCCACTACAGGGAAATTTATGGAAAACGCCACTACGAAAGAACCTTACTACGTCTCTGGTGAAGGGGCGCGCCAAGCAGCAGCACGAGCGCACCTGCATCACCAGAGGAGCAGTCTTCCAACGTGTCCCCTGGCCCTCACTTACCCAACTTACCTGTTCTGGTTTAGATATATTTTTTGGGAAGTCGTAAAAATACACCTAGTTAGTTCCTAATTAGGAATTTTGAATACGACAGTACGTTGGGAAAGCGTTCAGTCCCGATAGTGAGGACGCTGCGGAGGTCACCTGCTGCCCCGAGGGGGAGACTAGGTGACAAATAGCATATGGACTAGCTCTGAGAAGGGGGAGTGAACATATGAGAAGATGGTTAGTGGGGAGGGAAGACATGAGCCCGCCTAGGAGAGGGGACTACATCGTGGCTGAGTGAGCATATGGGATCGCACATAGCAGGCATCTATACCCAGAACGCGGTATGACCAGCGGGCATACCTACAACGTAACAGGCCATCACCTGACTCCTCCACTGAGTCTGGTGGTGGGGGCCTTGGAGGAACTCTGCAGGGTTCGCCAAGTGGGGAACTCGACTGGCAAAGTGAAAAAAGCGCATGTATCTCTGTGTTAAAAAGAAAGGCGCAGCAAGCATTTACAACACCCACTGAATTTCCTCATGTACCAGGGTTTCCCAACACCCTTGAGAAAACCGGCTCCACTCGCAGATTGTAAAATCTGGCAAATGTATTAGGTGTCGCCCAGCCTGCAGCTCTACATATGCCTGTTAGAGAGGCACTGCGTGCTAACACCCAAGAGGAGGCAACATTCCGAGTGGAGTGCGCTCTAACTCCTGGGGGACACGGCTCGCCCTGGCTCTGGTAAGCGAGGGAGATGGCATCCACTATCCAGTGGGCCAACCTCTGTTTAGATACAGCACTTCTTCTGCTGACCACCATAACAGACAAAGAGCTGCTCAGAGGATCTAAAGCTCTGAGTATGGTCCACATAAATCCGCGGACAGGACACAGCAATGAAAGGGCTGGGTCTGCCTCCTCCGCTGGCAGCGCTTGCAGGCTAACTACCTAGTCCTTAAATGGCGTGGTAGGAACCTTGGACACATATCCATGAATATCCATATCCACATATCCATATCCATGAATTCCAGGCATGAGTCACTGACCGAAAATGCCTCCAGGTCCTCTACACTTACGGTCCTGTTGATAGATGACCAGATCGGGCAGAGAAAGGTGCCCTCCAAGACTGCGTGAGCCTACTGTGCACCTCCAGGAAGAAGGGGACGGGAGGCTTAGAAGGCTTAGCCTTCTTAGTAATAATAATAATACATTTTATTTAAAGGTGCCTTTCTTGCAACTCAAGGACACCGAACAGTAAAACCAGAGCAATAAAACAACAAGAAAATAACATAAAAAGTAAACACAACAATACTGCAGGTACAATTAAGTATTAAAAGCCATCTTAAATAGGTGGGTTTTGAGTTTGGATTTGAAAAATGTGAGGGAGTCAATGTTTCTGATGGCAGGTGGTAGTGAGTTCCAAAGCTGTGGAGCAGAGCGGCTGAAGGCTCTATTGCCCATGGATGATAGACGAGCAGAGGGAACAGACAAGTGGAGGGAGGAAGAAGATCTCAGGGTGCGAGAGGGAGCAGCAATGTGAATGAGGGCAGACAAATATGGAGGGGCGAGATTGTGGATGGCTTTGAATGTTAAAATCAAAATTTTTAAATCACTTCGAAATTGAACAGGTAACCAGTGAAGCTGCTGCAGGACATGGGTGATGTGATGAGAAGAAGGGGTTCTGGTGATGATACGGGCAGCTGAATTCTGGACTAACTGAAGCTTACGGAGGGAGTTATGAGTGAGACCAAAGGGAAGAGAGTTGCAGTAATCTATACTAGATGTGACAAGGCTATGGACAAGAACAGTAGTGGCATGCGGGTGAGAGAAGGGCGGAGACGATTAATATTGCATAGGTGTAAGTAAGCAGACCGGGTGATGTTATTGATGTGAGAATCAAAAGATAGGGTGCTATTGAGGATGACACTCAGACTCTTGACCTGTTTAGAGTCAATAGAAAGAGAAAAGCTGTCAGTTTTGGAGAGTGTTGATTTGGTACCAACAAGCAAAACCTCATTTTTTGAACTATTTAATTTGAGAAAGTTAAGAGAGAGCCAAGATGTAATTTTTGCTAAGCAGACTGTAAGGGATGAAGGTGGAAAACAAGAAGAGGGTTTGCCAGAGAGGTAGAGCTAAGTGTCATCCGCATAGCAGTGGAACTGTATGGTATATTCACAGAGAATATTACCAAGTGGAAGGAGATAGATGATAAAGAGCAGGGGCCCCAGGACTAAGCCCTGGAGTACACCCGAAGACACTGTGGAATGTTGAGAAGTGAATTATTTGAGTTGAATGAACTGAGTATCCTCCATGTAGCACCCATCTAGTCGGTCCGGCCGTGGGGCTGGGGGTAAGCCATCTCCAGACACACGGGAAAGCACGGCCAGCATATCCGCTTCTGGATCCGGCGCCGCACTCACCATCCTGGAGGAAGGGAACGGGTTCGGATCCTCGTTGGATAGTGATAGCCCATCCTACGATGCAATGATGGACATCTGGTCCTCGGTGTCATCGAGCGAGAGGTTGATCATCTGAGAGGATGGATCACTTCTCTCGCTCGAGGATGGAGTGCGCTGAGGAGTGAGAGGTCCGTGAGCCCGAAGTAACCCTCAGATCTGCCAGAGTGCCAACTGCAGAGGGGTGGGTCGCCCTTTTGCAAGAGCGAGCCGCGATCTTAGCTGTGCAACAGACATGAAGTCGCAATGACGGCATGCACTGCCTGCGAGCACTGCATTAACATTGCTCGTACCCATCATCCGGGGATTTTTATCTTGAAAAAGACGCGCTGCACGACCGTGTTGCTCTTTTAGGAAACTTGCTTCCTAATACAAACTGCTCCTTTAGAGGACCGGACGCAAAGGACACCAGGCAAGAGAAAAGAACCCAGCTCGACCGTCTGCCACTGTGTAAACGCGCTCTGGACCGGGAGAACTGCTTCTCAATCTCTCTCTGGTAGACAGGTTGGAGAAACCCTCAATTGACTCTCTCAGAAGCTTGTGAAAGGCTCTGAAAGCGAAAAGGATGTCGTTGCTGAGCACATGCTGGGCTTTTATGCCAAGTTAATTGTCATTGACAACAGCTCTCTGTTCATCATGTCGGTCAAGTTAGCCCCCACAAACCTGCTATATATATCCTCTGGACTACTAATATAAAACTACTAATATGTTTATGCCGGCTGGAATCCAGCGTTTTGGTGCATTAGCCTGTTTATAAGGCAAACCGACTTAAAAAGTGCATTCCTGCCCTCTACTGGACATAAGTGTGTATCGTAACCTGTGACGAATAGTAACACCAATAATAAAACAAACATAAAAAACTAATATTAAACAAATATATGTTATTCTAAATAATTATTTATGCAACCTTATGTTTATTAAACCCTTAGCTTTCCAATAATTTAATTGCTTAATAAACCTTTAATTTTGCTCGAGCATTCCTTAGCATTATCTTTTTATATTTTTATATAATTAGCATAATCTGTTTTCATTATTTAGCAGATGTAATTCCTCAATTAATCGCATTATTTCTGTTTCCTAAGCTTTGCGATAACATAGATTGCTGATAAATAATGATATTGTTCATTTATGCTCAAAGTTTTTTTTTACGCTGAAATTAAACTACTCCCATTTAAAATGAAATTACTTCCTTTCACACTGAGAATTCATGCATATACACATATGAAATCACTTGCATATATGTATATACACAACAAATTGTATATATGTTTGTGAACTTTATTTTACATGTTTGCACAAGTGTTATTTGGTTGTTTATGCACGCATCGAGTTTATATAAGTTTATATTCATATGTGAGAGTTTATGAGTGCATATGCATAGATCGAGTTTATGTGTGTGTGGGTGTGTGTAGGTATGTTTGCATGCAGCGAGTTTATATGCATGTGCGCGTGTTGTGGGTGTTTATGCAAGGATCCAGTTTAAATGTATATGCGAGTGTGCACAGGTATGTTTGCATGCAGCGAGTTTATATGTATGTCCGTGTGTTAATGTGGGTGTTTAGGCAAGAATTGAGTTTATATGTATATGCATGTGTATGTGGGTGTATGCATGCATCAAGTTTATATGTACAGTTGAAGTCAGAACTATTAGCCCCCCTTTGATTTTTTTTTTCTTTTTTAAATATTTCCCAAATTTTGTTTAACAGAGCAAGGAAATTTTCAGTTAGTCTGATAATATTTTTTTCTTCTGGAGAAAGTCTTATTTGATTTATTTAGGCTAGAATAAAAGCAGTTTTTAATTTTTTTAAAAAACTATTTTAGGTGCAAAATGTTTAGCCCCTTTAAGCTAATTATTTTCGACAGTCTACAGAACAAACCATCGTTATACAATAACTTGCCTAATTACCCTTATCTGCCTAGTTAGCCTAATCACCCTAGTTAAGCCTTTAAGATGTATAGAAATGTCTTAAAAAAAGATCTATTAAAATATTATTTACTGTCATCATGGCAAAGATAAAATAAATCAGTTATTAAAAATGAGTTGTTAAAACTATTATGTTTAGAAATGTGTTAAAAAAATTTCTCTTAATTAAACAGAAATTGGGGGAAAAAATAAACAAGCGACCAAAATTTCTGGGGGGCTAATTATTCTGACTTCAACTGTATATGCGCAAGTTTTATATACGTTGTTTAAACATCCAGTAGTATAGGTGTATATGTGAGTAATTTATAGGTGTATATGCATATGATTTATGTGTGTGTTGATAAGCAAAGTCTGATTTAAATCCTACACGGCACCTCATATAGGTGGATGGAAATGTAGCTGACACATTTCACTACTGACAAGCCCAGAAGTAAGAAAAAGGCCTATTAGTATAGATGTTAAAAAGTAACATAGGGACATAATTTATTTTAATTTATGAATACTTTTTTTATGAAATGCAGATTTAAGTTTGCTACTTGCTATAAAATACAGTACCAGCACTTGGCGCATAATGGCTATAAAGTGAAAGCACTTTATAGCACTTTTTTGTAAAAAAGTAGATGAAGATAAGGCAAATGTTCTACAAATTTGGAAAAATTCTTTAAAACATAAAGTCAAATTTGACACGCAAGACTATTAATTGGGGAGAAAGCCAAGTAAAAGCTTTAAAAGTATTGTTTTGATGGTGATGCAATGTCCAGTCACAATGTTGTTGTTGTTGTTTTGTGAGTTTGTGAGTTCAAATGATATGTAATTTAAAGATAAATAAATATGCAATGGAACAAAATTTAATTAAAGTGTTCTATTACATTGTCTCATATAAACATGTAGAAAGTCACACAGAGAGTCTTAAAGTCACATTAGGAGTCCCTGGACTAACCTAAAATATGATTTTAAAAAGTTAGAATATTTTAGGAGAATATGTTTATAACTACTCATCCATAAATTGTATTTCTTAGTTTATTTATACTGTAATATGATGCAATATGCCAAAAAAGAAAATTGTCACTTGATTTTTCACACTACATCGTTTCTGGTTGGAAAGAGAGACTCGTTAGTGATGCTGTATTTAGAAACAATTTAGCTAATAGCATTCTTCTGAAGGATTTAGTACATCAATACATTCAGTTACTCTCCAGCACAGTAGGATACACTTTCAGCATTGTCCCGGGACAGTACAGTTCTCCATATTCATGAAAGTCTTGAATTAACTTTGTGACCCAAATGTAAAATAATCGTATGACTTTTTTCCCCACATGTTCAAATGCTGTTTTATTTAGATTTACTTGACAAAGCCTTTTTAGTGAAAATGTCTGCATTAACATTTCATTCAACATTTCTGAATTAAAATCCTGTGAAATGCAAGACTGTAGCAAGAGTCATGAGAAATAACTGCACAATGCACTGGTCAGGGCCAGTCTAGACTACTAAATGGAATATATATCCTTCCAAAGGGCATTTAGGAGTAAAAAAGTCATAGCCACCTTATTGAATTGTCATTCCAAACTGAAGTGCTTCAACCTGTCCACTCCAATGGGCCCTTTTGGAATGAAAGATTTTGAAGGATACAACTGATGTACACTTCATGATCCTTTGCGCAGGGAAGGTGTTTGGTGTCAAATAGCACATTCCATTAGGAAGGGATCATCCTTATGTCCTAATCTTTTCGGAGAAGTCACTTCGGAGGGTAATCCCTTCAAATGGATTAGGGCATAGGGATGATCTCTTTCGAAAGGAACAGTCTGTTGCTGCCTAGGCAAATGTAACATTAGTGTCGAATATTATGCAATTTATTTAATTTTTTTGCTAATGTTAACTTTACACCAGTAGGTTTGGCTATATGGAGATGTAAATAAAAGAACTTAAATGTTATATGGAATAAAGCTTGGTCACACTTTATTTTGATGGTCCATTTGTTACATTGCATCAACATGTCAA